>JACGCM010000351.1:0-29449 GCA_014058105.1 Kingdonia uniflora
CTTTAAGCCGTGTGACGCCTTGATAGCGTAGTGAGAGAAAACAGCCCCCCGCACAGCGGTCTGAGGCTTGGAGTTAGCATCCTAATTACGATTGGGGCCATGAGGGCCACTATCTTACCAGCCATCTTTTGGATATCTTTTTTGGTCTGGGGGGAAGCATATCGATGAGGGATCGGATATGGGTGGGGTCGATCTCGATACCTCGTTTGCTGATAAGGTGGCTTAGAAATTTGTCAGACGAAACACCAAACTGGCATTTGTCTAGGTTAAATTTCCTGTTATATCTTTAAAGTATCGAAAGACTTCGGTTAAGTCCTGGATGTGGGTCTGTTTTTTAAGGCTCTGCATAAATGTCATCGATATAAATATCGACCGACTTTCCAAGCAAGGTTTAAACATGGTTGTAACAAGTCATTGGTAGGTGGCACCCGCATTTTTAAGGCCGAATGGCATAATATTAAAACAGTAAAGGCCCTGCTCAGTGATAAAAGAAGTTTAAATTGATCTTCAGGGAGGAGGGCTACCTTATTGTAACCCGAAGCCGCGTCCATCATTGATAGGCGCCATGTCCAGCAGTAGCATCTAGGAGTACTGAAATGATCGGGAGTGGAAAGCTGTCCTTCGGTGTGGTCTGTTAAGGTATGTGATGCCGACGCAGATTTTGATCATGTCATTCTTCTTAGGAACTGCAACTATATTGGATATTCAATTGTATTCTTGACTTCCTGATGAAACCCGCGGCTATGAGTTTTTTAACCTCAAGGTTTACTGCTTCAAAGTCGTGGTGCCAAGGTACGCTTCTTCTATTTTTCTGCTGTAGAATTGGAGATGAGGTCGAGGCGGTGGCATGCTAGACAGGGGTCGACACCGGGCATTTCCTGAAATATCCAAGCGAAGACGTCATTGTTTGCTCAAAGGAAGTATGTCAGTTTGAGGCACTCAGACTCGTCCAGAAATGTTCCAATGAATGTACCTTGACCAGGACCGTCAATTTTAATATAGACAGTGGGATCAATGGGTGAGATGGGCGGGTGTCGAAGGTATGGAGACAAGGGAGACAGTGATTGTATGGGAGTTTGACGAGTTCTGGGTCTGATCGATCTCCGGATGCTCACATGAACGAGCGAGGCGTTGGGAGTCTTTTAAGTTCCACATACTACAGGGGTAGTGAAATGAAGGGTCTGATGATAAATCAAAGGTATGGCATGCATGGCATGGAGCCAATCACGCCCAAGAATTCCGAGGTATTCAGATTTCTTATCGATGATAAGAAAGCTGGTTTAAAATGTAACTGGGAGGCTAATACGACCAATGGCAACTTTGGGTATCCCCATTAAAACCTTTCAGTTCGACATTTGCGCCAATGATGAGGTATGTTTTATCCATGGGTTGGACGATTTGAAGGAAAGTACATCAGCTGCATTCTGTATCGATAAGCATGGTGTGTGTGAACTAGGTGTTCGACCTTAATCATTATGATTAAAGGGTCGGATGGGGAAATCGAACATGAGATGTATCACAGTCGATAAATGAGATGCCCTCGGGTCGAGGACAATGGCTTGATTCTGGTACGAGGGCGTACAACTTCTCCTGGTAAGTGAGTTTGTAGCATTCTTCGACACGTTTGCGTTTGCTCTTGAAACGGCGCTGTCTATATTATTACCTTGATTAAATGAACTTGGTAGATGTGTACCTTGGCAGGGTCAGCCGAAGGGGTGGGTTGAGGTTTGAGGTACGACCCGTCGAGGTAGCTGGGAAGGTCGGCACATACTGATGTAGACGACCCGCCATGAGTATTATTTTGAGAAAAGCGCTGCAGGGCAAAGTATTTGTTGGTGTGGTGACAGTTACACTTGTGGTTGGCGCAGTAAGGTTTGCCTGGCTTGACCTCAATGGGGAAAGGTATACGCCATATGGGGTCTGCCTGGATCTGTGGTAGAAGGGTGCTGATAGGGGCAGTGAGTTTGGGGAGGACCGACTTCAGTCGTCTTTTACGGTCTTCGGTAGTGTTGTCAGTGTGAGGATGTTTGTGGCCCTCGATCTCCAATGAGACAGGAGGGATCAGAAGTGTAGGAGTAGAGGGTGGGCCCTACCGAGGTTTATTTGGATTGGTTGTCGAAGGTGGCCCCTGTTTATTTGATTCGCGGAGGCGCTCAAGGTCTATATACTATTAACTTTTGAGAGCATCTCCTTGAGGGTTCGAGGTTTGTGGAGGACCAGGTACTCTTTAGCATGGCTGTTATCCAGAAAAGTGTCCGAATACGCGAGCACGGCGTTCGCAAAGTCGAGGTTTTCAACTTTGCGCGATTCATCAAGAAACCTCTTGGTGAAGGCTTTGAGAGTTTTGCTGTTAGATTTACGGTAATTGAAGAGGGCGTCAACCCTGACCTCCCGGTCTTTGTTGAAGGCAAATTGGGCGATGAAAAGACTGGATAATTGTTCGAAGCTTGGAATCGAGCCACTAGGAAAGTTATGATACCAACGAAGAGGGCTTTCTGTGAGGCTTGTAAGAAAAAGTCGGCACATCAGGTGACCAGCCGTGGACCAAATACTTAGAGAATTTGGGAATTCGAGGATGTGGGATTGAGGGTCGTTATGGTGTACACTGATTTTGGGGGAGCGGAAATTTAAAGGCACCTCGATAGCGAGGAGTTTAGGGCAGAGGGGTTGTTTAACCGACTCCATGAATTGGTATTGGGCTCGCGCTGACGTAGATGACAGGGTGGATTTTGTAGTCGAGGTCCATTGTGCACAATAGGAGGGTAAGTTGGGATCGAAGGGTTGAGGGTGATGATGCCGAGAGTTCAGCGTGTGCTCGACGCTGCACTCGCTGAGGCGCTCTCGAACAGGGCGGCGTTTGGGGTGTCTAGTGGAGTGAAGGGTAGAATCAGAGGAGTCCTCCTTGGGGTGGATACCAAGATGGATGGAGCCAATGGGGAGGACGGTAGGGGGAGCACCCTCGACACCAAGATGGACCGGGTGTACTTCGAGATGCGGTAGGGTCCCCAGTCGAGTGCGGGTAGACACGCGCGATGGGGTGGGTGCATGAGATGGCAGAGGGGCGTCTATAGGTTATAGTCGTTGCAACTTATGAATTGTGTTGCATAGATCATCGATGGCGTGTATTGTCTGTCAGCGTCATCCAAACGGCGTTGCCGTTCAACTTCAATCTCTTACCAGTGTTCTTTGCCCTTCTGCTACCAGTTGTGTTCAGTGTCGCTCCTCCGCCTGAGAAAATTGCTGAGTAAGACGGGCTAGCTAGGCAGTCACTCCATCGGCTGAGTTACCGGCATGAGCGGAAGTGGAGCGGAGGGTTGGGGCCATTGGAAGTGGTTTGTAGGGATTGGAAAAGGAAGATATAAGGCTAGGGAAGATTGGTAAGGTGGGAAAGCACAGACGGCGCCAAATGTAGGGGCCTAACTTCGTAAGGAGGGGAAGTTGGCTCTTATACCACGAGACTTATCTTCTATCAAAGGAATACAAGCATATAATCAATAATACGACTAATCTACTGATAATATACTTGCGTGGAGGCCTAGAATGTGACGCTCTACGACCTCTGATGAGGATTTTTAAGAGTATTGATATATCTGTCGAGTAGTCGAAGGGTCGAGTACTGGGTGATTTACAGGGTGATTGAAGGTAAACTTCAAGGGTTCAGGGGAGAGATTTTTGTAACCTCTTCATGGTTCCTCCTCCCTCCTATTTATAGAACATAGGAAGGGTTGAGTCACCATGGGAGGTCAAATTTCAAATGTATCCTCCAGGTATCCCCCGGGTATCAGGTGAGTATCCCGGAGTAGGTATTGACGCCGTAACTGTCGGGTCTGGCACTGTACTCTAAAACTGTAGCCATTGTCGGTTCTGTCACTGTAGCTGTCAGGACCGATAACGCCACCATTCTTGTCTGGTGAACTGGCTATCTGACATGTCTGCCTTCGACCACGTATGACCATGGTCAAAGTATTCTGGTGTTGATATGGAGTTCGTGTGCTGACGGATATGCCTTTGTCTTCGAGGTTGTTCATAGTTGAAGTTCGCGTAGTCTTGAGAGGCTTGTTTATGGTTTGATTTGGCTTTGAGGTACTCAGTAGGCTTCGATGTAGCCTTCGAGTATTCGACTAGAGCTAGAAGGTTATGAGTAGGCTACTACATAAATACCATTTTCTAGGCATAATTTCTACTAATAACCATGCAACCCTTGGATAACCTAAAAATAAAGCCTTGTATTATTGTTTTGGGCCTAATTTGTACTCTTACTTTGTCCATAAGGAAATTGTATTGTATAATTGAGATTTAACATAAATATAATCAATATTGTTGCAGAGATTCAAGAAATGAAAGGCATACCAGATAACATTACAATTGACACCATCAGGCTCAATGTGGTTCTCAGATTTCCATTGCAGATAGTCGGTCCTGTTAAACTTGGTGAATCCCCTACAGTGACGGAAAAAGGTGTACCATACATAGAGATACAAAACATGTGTGAAGTGTACCATTTCCTGCTAATAATGATCTTATGGCGATCGGAAAACTTGAACTTAGCACAATGAAGAGCTTCTTGTGACTAAGAGGAGAAACTGACCAATGCTCACTCTAGCACAAGTACGTGAGCGAGCTATCTATTAGTCTGTCAATGATTGTATTGGAAAACTACCAACTGAGCAGTAGGTTTGAGTATGAGCTGAGTTTGGTTATGCCTCAATGGGTGAGGGCAAGCAGTAGGCAAATCTATGTGAATCTCTAAAAGGACACCCAATAGTCGGTAATAGGTTACGTGACCAAACGTACTGGATTTGATGACTAATTGTTAATTTGAGCCATCGAAATGTTTAGAGATGGGCCCAAATTAATTTAAGAGAATGAAAATGACCCAACCTCTATCAATATGTGGAAAATGATAAGTATAAAAGTCAACGTACGAAGCTATATTAAAAAAATTAATCCAAATTAGATAGATTTATTTCAAAATTAAAAATTATAATACTAAGTACATTAAGTCATTTGATAGTTGTCTCCGTTATCCTATATATAAAACTGACAGTTCCACTTGGATATGAAGATCACAATAGTTCGTAAGCTTTCGCTCAATTCGTTCAAAGATTCTTTAACCTTTGTAGAACAGGCTTAACAATGTGCAAATGATAACCTCATTCAAGTACCTCAAGAAATATAAAAATTAGTACAGTTTATTTGATAAAAATCGATTAATTTCCAGTTATATCTTATTGTAAAGACTATATCCAATGATGAGTATTATCCGGCATATATTTGCTGTTAAAAATGTGAGCATAATATGGTATTCCTAAGCAAAGAAAAGGTAAACTTAATATATCACAAAATTACACTAAACCCAATTAATTCTTACAAATAATGCGTTCGCACGCGCTAGCGCGTGCCATATTGCTCGTATCGTATACTAATATATGAATTGCAATCTTAGAATATTGCAATAGAAAATGATATGAGGGGTTATGTTGTTGTTTAAATTAGCTCTAGAATAACTTATCATGTTCATAGCGATCTATTATGTGCCTATGAATCTAACATTGATTAGACCTCATATAATAATTGTCCTAGTTGTACCTTATATTTTATTTCATTTCTTCTTGAAGAATAATAAAATTTTATAATTTTGATCCATTACTAGAAATTCAATGCGTAATCCAACAATCTGTGTATTCATGAATTATTACACTTTTCAATTATTCAACCCTTTCATTTTATCAAGTTAACATTTGCGAGATTAGTCAATATTTATATGTTTCGATGCGACAATAAAATATTATTTGTCATAGTTAGTTTTGTTGGTTGGTTAATTGGTCACATTTTAGTTATGAATGGGTTGGATTGCTATTATTTGGGTACGACAAACTATCAGATCGAATAAATACCTTGTGTAATAATTTCGAAATTATATGGCTCAATTTTTTTGTATTCTCTTATTTCTCACATGTGTCTACTCTTTAGGCACAGTACCGTCACCTATTTCCATTAAGACACTGAAAGAAACTCCAGAAAATGAAGAAGAAACGGAAATAAATAAGAAGGAAGACGGAATAAACAGATGTAGAAATGGAAATAATTTCTGAAATGAAGGGAGCTAAACAGGAATAAGAAGATCCATCGAAGAAGACCCTTCTTTTTTTATTGAAGAAATGGAGGATCCGGACAAAATACTTGTTAGGAATCAATAAAAAATTAATATATTAGAAATAAAAGAAGAAATAGATAAGGATAAGCAGTACAAGTTTTAGATTTAAATCGCTCACATGATTACTATTAAAAATTGAAATCTTCATATAAAAATATACACCGGAAGCGAAACTCGTTGAGGGAGTTAAACCCACCTAGTGAACCAAACCATTCTGGCTTACCGACCTCTGCCTAATGCCTAATAGAGGCTTACCGCGACATTTTTACTTTTTTAGGGATTTTTGGTCACTTTATTTTTTAATCTTTTAATGCAAAAAATTGGTTTAAATCAAAATACCATGATTTATCGGTGGTTTTTTCGATATTTTGATCAAATTGATAATTGTAATAGCCTAATTCCAGGTATCAAACTTAGCCTTTACACCATATGTATTTAGAACGCTCAAGAACAGTAAGTAATAGATAACACAATGATTTAGCGTGGAAAACCTTTGAATAAGTTAAAAACCACGACTTTTCTTGAGGATTTTAGAAAGAGATAGAGATCTTATTGAGAGTGCTAGTTTATTACAATGAGTGTTCTGAGTATTTGAGTATGGAGTATAAGAGTGAGAATTCCCCCGTCCTTCATCTATAATTCTCTGGTCCTATTTATAGGTCATATAATATGCTTAATTATTGCTTAATTATATGATGGACGTTACAAAATATATGCTTAATTATTCTCTGACCAGATTGTGTAACATTCTGATCCTTGTTACTGCATAACGGCTTAACGGATGACTGTACACTTGTTTAACTCAAACTGTTAGTGTAGAAGTCGAAAGTGATGATTCGAACTTAGGGATACTAAATATTTCTTTAGTAGTGCTTCATGTATGTTGATAGGTTCGAGGATGAAGTATGAGTCCGAGATGCAAAATAAGCTTGTTACAAGATGATTTTCAACCAAGAGCATGAGAAGTATCACAGGCGAGTGGTGTTGGTTGAGAAACTTTTGTTATTCCTTATGTTTTTGTCTTGATTCTAATCGTGCTACAAATGTGTCACGCGCTCTATTGACGAGGTCAAAAGTTTGTATGTAGCTCAAAGATGAAACTTGACTCTGAGATGCGGAATAAGCCACTACAATAATATTACTTTAACAATCTTAATGAAGTCTCCAAAAATATTTGAACTTGATAAATATATCTTCTGCATGCCTATTCTGTGTACTAGCTTATTGAACGTAAGTGGGGCAAAGGTCTTCGTGAATAGGTTGCAAATATGTCTTCTAAAATATCTTCAACAACGCCAATCTCATTCGCCTTTTATAATTCATAAGGATCGAATGGCTTCTGTGAAATATGTTCCGTTCTTTCGTCATTGATAAATCGCCATTGACTTAGGTAATGCAAGTTGAATTGTCTTCATGCATAGTCGATGTTTTATCTTGGATAGAACATGCCACAACTTCAGTTGATAAGATGTGTCTTGGTGCACAATCATCATTCTCTGCCAGTTTCATGAAGTGCAAGAATCTTCGTGGTTTAAGGTGTATCTGTCGCCGTCTACTTCATCGATATCCAAGAATCTTTATGTATCCCCGTACATAAATACATAATCCATTTGATAATGGCCTCTATGTGGGTCTGAGAAGTATTTTGTATCGGTGTACTTTATACTTTTACGTTTACCATTTCGAGTAGAACAGACCCCAGTCTTTCATACCGATCAGATACCTCAGAATGTGTCTGATCTCAATCCAGTGCCTTTAGGTAGGAACAGAACTATGGCAAGCCAAACAGTTTACTACGAATGAGTCATTGGGTCTAGTATACCCAGCTAACTATAGCAAAACACCTCCTAGCTATGGCACCACGGCCCTAGGAGTTTATCCCCCCATTTGGATGGTGGAAGATGTCCTTGTCCACACCTAAGTGCAGGACACGCAATAAACAACTTAGCACCATGTGCTACATCCATATCGAAGTGTTAGATAACTCTTCGGATATATATTATTTGGTGTATGAGTGCCACTATCAAGATGTTTGATCTGCAAATCAAGACACTACTTGATTTCCAAGGTCTTGTATTTCGAATTCCTTCCCAAGGTATTCGGCTGTTCTCGCGATCTCCCCCAGAGGTCTAATGATTTCCAAATCATTTAGTACACTGTTATAATGAGTTAAGCTAATATATGTATTCTAAATAAGAACGCATGGACAGATAAGGATATTTGTAAAGTCCTTAACCTTCAAATACTCAGTCAACCTACTATGTCTTATGGGCCCTGATTACTTCAAGTCAACCATAACTTTTCCAGTTAGATTACGTACACACCTCGTGTGTCGGGCTTAGTTTCTTTCATAAGCTTATATCTTCCTAGGTAGCTTCATGTAGATATTTGTATCTAGTTTCCTATATAAATACGCGGTATTTACATCAATGCATGTCTAGCTTATCCTCGACAACTTGACAGACTGATCAGTACTGAAATGTTATAGCGTCCATAACCATGTAATAGGCCATACTGTAATCGATGCCAGATCTCTTAAAGATTTCCTAGGTAACTAGTCTTGCCTTGACCAAATTATCTCTTCGAGTTAATCATGTTTCCGTACCTATCCCATTTATAATTGACAATTTCAATTGTATCACTTCGCATTATCCTAGCAAGCTGAGCTCCGTTTAGATTCCAGATGCCCACTTTGGCCAATGTATAACAACACACAGTTATTTACAATAAGTGGCTCTGAATCCTCATCTTTGATGGTGAGCACAGCAGCGAATATGAATACCTTGTTAACAAATCTCTACTGAATGATCCTACGTTGTGCTTATTACAGACTTTTAATAGATCGAGATCTCATTATTATCATGCGAATGTGCCACGCCGGGCAAGTCTTGTAATGCATTAAATTATCGCGTAGCTACTATTGCCTCATCGATGGATGGTTCTATCCTCGATGAACCGACTATACCATTAGTCATATTTGTCCCTTATTCCGTAACTCCCCAGCTCATAATACTTTCTTCCAATGGTGCTCCGCACTAAGCACGAGCCTCAGATTTGTTTGCGGTACTAATTCCCCTTAAACGTTCTGCTGCGGTACTAGTTCCCCTAAAACATTCTGCTGTGTAGGTGTATTACTGCATGTACATACACTTACGGTACTTCAATAGTGTCTATAAATGTGTCTAGCAATTCATTTACGACTTATTAGAGGTTTGTAATCCGTTGAACTTTATTGGCACCTAACTTATGAATAGGGATCTAGATGAGACAACGATGGTGTTTCCAAGACCTCTTGGAAACATCTTCCGCATTGACTGTCATATTTCCCCCCAATGCTGGGAATATTATCTCATCAAAGTGATAATTATCTGCCCAATAGTATATACGTCGCCAGTGGGTTTTAAATATCCAGTGATAAATATGAATCATAACCCACATAATACCAGGCCAACGTTGAAGGTCCCATCTTCATGCATTGTGGTGTGTTTGGCACCTGTACGAAACATCCAAATGTTTGCAGATGGGCGATACCGGGCTCTGACCCAGTTACTAGTCATTTTTGAGAAAAAAATAATTTGATGATTTTCCAAGGGACAAACTCTAATCAATATTGTGAAAGCAAGAATACATATCCCACACACTAGCTGGAAGCTGTAATCGTAATAACAGTGGCCTAGCGATTATCCTACATCGCTTGATTAGGTTCTCCGCCAATCCCGAGTTGGGTATGATATGGGGTACTCACGATGCTCAATCATCTATCCTATTTAGTGGTAAAATAATCATCAAAAGCCTATGAGTCTAACTCCCAAGCCCCTGTCAAGTCGCATTGATCGACTTTGATCGGTTAATCCAGGAACTGAGCCTGCGATCGAATGATCTAAGTGAGAAGTCATGCTAACGTTGCATTCCTAGATTTTATGAGTAGGCAAACGTAAGACAATCTCCTAAATGCGTCTTTTATGACTATAAATATTCAAGTAGACCACTATGTGGATGGAAAAGTCTACATGTGTCTCTATGGATGCGTTTGGTACAAAGGCTGGAGATCCCACTCCACCTTGATCATACTAGGATGAAATAATAGACTTTCCTTGAAAGCAATCGTTACACGTACTCTATATGGATATTCTCTCCTTTTAAGGAAAGTTGAGATGTAATCCCGATAATCCTCCTTGTTATCCGAGCCCTGAGGAGTGTATTGGAAACCGTTCCAATAGGGTATTCTAACCTTTAGACATAGAGTGAATGAGCAAAACCTTGTATGTCATTTTCACCGATTGTCATTACGTGATAAGTATCATCATGTATCTCCCTAATCTCAGTAAAATCTGGCTAAATTTACTAGCTTATAAAGTGGACTAGATACCCCATATCGTACCGTTATAGAGTAATAGCGTGACACACTCAGTGCGCTATATCATATTGGCCGTGCCAATGACATTCGTGTCATTCTCGATGCACAAGGTTAAACAAGAAATATATTCATATCTCAAAAAGGATCGAGTGTGTGGTACTAATGTCTCTTAGACATGTGTCGCCACTCATCCGATTATCGGTCATGCTCAATGAGCAGATAGATCCGTAGGCGAGTTGTATATAGTAGATCAACTATCATACATTGAATTTAACTACTTCCCAAGCAGTAAATTTGAATAATCACAATTTATAACAAAATAAATCTCATGTATGTCACGAGCACATTATTAAAATATAAGTAATATGTTCCCAACAAAATCAAAAATACTGACAAAAAAAGATAAATTAAGTTTATTCTAAAAAAGAAACTACTAGTACTCTCTTTAATGTGACATCACATGTCTATTGAGAAATCGTTACAGATTACTCCATATGTTGATCCAAGGCGATATCCGTGTCGTTGAAGAAGTCTATCACTGCAAACTCTATAAGAGCAGAGTTAGTATCAACAACTACATGGTGAGTCTAGACTTTGTTATCTGTAGCCACCCGTGGTACATGGCATTCTCGTGCCTAATGTCATGTGCCACCGCAGTTAAAGCCTGGTGTCCAAAATTTCTTAAATCCTTTACCTCTCCTAGGGCCAAAATGTTTTTGGTTCCCGCCCTTCCTGTATCCCTGGTATCCTCCCCTGCTTCTTCCATATCTTCGCCCCTGACGTGCAGAGTTATTTTATGAAACTGAACATTGCTTGACGCATGCAACGACGCACTCCCAAAAGGCCACATAACATGATTCTTTATTAGAAGTTCATCGTTCTGCTCAGAGAAGAGCAGGGCCTAAATCAAGACTTTATGAGTCGTCAAGCTCTCTCGCCTATATTGCCTCTGAAGCGCAATATTGCTAGCATGGAAGGTTGATAGAGTCTTCTCTACCATTTTAGCATCAGTGACTTTCCTCTCACACAGCTCAAGTATAAAAGTGATTTTATGGACTGTTGAGTTGTAATCAGCGACCGTCCTAAAATCTTGGAACCTAAGAGTGTTCCATTGGTGTATCGCTTTTGGGAGCATAATGGTCTTTTCTTGACTATAACGCCCCTTCATGCTTTCCTATAAGTCAGCAGACTCAACCTTGTTGAGGTATTCACTCTTAAGGTCATCCTGAATATAATAACGGAGGATAAACAAAGCATTTGCTTTGTCCATGGAATCTTCCTTGTAGCCAATGACGATGTTCTTCTCGAGACCAAGAGACTTCAAGAATAAGTCGGCATCAATGCACCAAGTGAGGTAATTAGCTCCAGTGAGCAGCAATGGTGGAAATTTAACATTTTTAAGCTTCGCAGACATCTGTAATGCAAAATATATATCGTAATTAGTGACAATTCTTGATAAACATGACAATTGCATTAAAGATAGATTATAGTACTTAGAATAAAGATAAATAAATGATTCATAATCATATTATAGTTGAAACATGTTCATATTCTAAAACTCGTTTAAATCCCAAATTTGCCCCCGTAAAATGGCGATCTTAATGTTAGATGTGCGCTTTAATAGAATCTTAGCCAAGATTGATATTCAAAACTACCAGATGTGTGCGTTCCTTATGAAATCCTTTTAAGTACATGATTTCCAATCATTACTAAAGGCAATTCATATTATATAATTCAGTTATTCTCAATCATTACTTATAGGTGAACCTTGTTCATATCATATTAAGCGTCAAATCCCAATTTTACCCCCTAAAATGGTGATCTTAACCTTAAAGTGTGTTTTAATAGAGTCTTAGCCAAGACAGCTATTCAAAGCTACTAAATGTTACAAAACAACTAAGGTGTTCTAAGCCCTAAAGTTTTATAAAAATCTGTATATTCTAGCCAAATGACCCATTTGCTACGAATGTGAAGGGTAGATGTTTAGCTGACAAGTGGTCCCACCCCGAAGTCTGCTGGGTTCACAGGATAGGTTGATTATGTCTATCTTTAAACTAACATTCTAGGGTATTATAGGTTGCTGTCAGTGCTTATAAACCTCTAAATATTATCATGTAACATCTAATTGCACCTAGATACGAAAAATTGGTTTCTCAGACACCAAGTTTTTAGAAATAAGACTAAGTCAATTCCCAATTGAGCTCTAATTATTTGTCATTAACAATTAATTGTGATTTAGATATGACTCCTAGTCGCATCTTAAATTAGTCTTGGTTTCGTATTATATGTGATCCCTGATTATGATAATTAGTATCCTAGGGGCATACTATTAATATCATATTAGCTATCGTAAGATACTTAAATAGGTATTAATCACTTTGTTTATATCCGATATAAGTGAGTAAACTTTCCTAAACAAATCACCTCTTCCAAAAAAATTTAAAAAATATTTTTCATAAAAAAAATTAAAATGCTTCCCCCACAGGGTAGGTCCAATCAATTGGAATTTTTTCAAAAAAAAATTGGACTCAATTTGACCAAGAATTGGGATTTAAATGGCCAATTCAGTGTCTGAACCGATCTGGCTTGGTCTGGTTCAACGCTTGGACCGAACAGACCGGTCTGGACCGGGTTGACCTGGTCAGACGTGCCCCACACGTGTCACACGTGCCTCGCACGTGTCTGCCACGTGTCACTCCAGTGATCATCCGATGAATATTCTGGTGACCGTCCGGGTAATATTCCGGTGACTTCTCCATCGACTTTTCCGGCGAGCGGCCGGTTGTCGTGTCGACTGCCACGTGTCACAGCACATTCCACGCATGTGCCATGCCACGTCAGTATGTCACGTGTCCTTGACACGTGTCACTGCTGACATCAGCAACGAATAATGATGACGTCATCATCATATAGTTATTAAAAAAAAAAAATTGTGTTAAGGTCATCATGCCGTTTTTGGCCGTTAAACTGCCTAGTTTCATCGCTAGTTTCCCGGCGATTGGGACATCTCTCTGAAACGTGTCATATGCCGCTGAAAAGCTCTCGGGACGGGCTTTTTAACCAAAGTGGTCTCGCCTCCATCCAATGTCCCTAGACAAATTAATTTTGGTTTGAAAACAGCCCTATTTCTAGGGTAAAAATCACCCAAAAAAAATAGTCAACAATAGCTACTAATCCATATTCATATAACATATAATATAGATTAGCAATGAATTGAAACAAAATTCAAAAATTGTAAAATATCTCTTGATTGCAAGTTTCCCTAAAAATTGTTGATTAGAGATTTTATTCTCTTCTTACGTGTTGATAACGTGTTAGTAATAATCTACTATCGAAAGTTTAGCAGTTCTAATAATATGGAGAGCAATTGAGAGGATATTTTATTGATTATTAAGAACTCGTAACTGTATGTATACAATATAAGATAACCCTATTGAATAGGTTACCTAACCTACTCAAACTCTCCCCATAACCCTAAAGGGCCTATGGGCTTGTTAGGAGTCCTGTAGGACACCCTAACCCTGTTGGGCTCCTAACTTGGGCTGGACCCAACTCCTAACACTTTCTATATAATTATACCAAATATTGTACAATGGCTACTTTTTGGAATGGTCGTGCGAAGCTCTTTACATGATAGTACAAATTGTGCCCCGGCTACGGAAAGAAGTTGTACCGAACCCGGCCCATTCGAATTTTGATTCTTCTGCAGGTTTCTGAAATCAAACTTTGTGATATTTATACTTCTGCCCTAGATTGAATTTGGTGATGTTTTCATCGAAACCTTTCCGTACAAGGGTCCTCACAGCCTCCACTCCTTGCTCAAGTGCACCATCCACCTACACATATCACCAAAATCAACACCGATAACATATATCATGCCAGTAGTCTCATGTTAGCATAGAAAATAGGTCTAAATGCAACAAAAGAACTTAGTGATATATATGAAGCTGTCAAGAGGAAAGGATGATATACTTCTATCTTTCTGGTACCAGGGTAATTTATATCATCCTTGTAATCACATGAGAAAAGAATAGTAGTACACCCACTAAATATTTTAACCAAGAACTAATCAAAATTTCCAGAAATAACTGGCTACTTTGTAAATGTAGGCCATTAGGGGGGAACATAAACTCTGGTGTGGTGTGAAACATGCAGGTTTACGTAAAATATGCACAATGCCTTTATGATATGCTGTTGCTTGCTCAAAATTCTGTAAATTGATTTGCAGATTTTACTGAATGCAAACAAAATTCAAGAATGAAAAGAAAAAAGCAGTACCTGCTTTCTCTCTTCTGAGCTAAACTTCTGAAGCAGATACGCTTTCACATCCATAGTCCCAGGAGGATTCCCAATCCCTGCAGCATCAAAAAAGACACAGGTTTTGAAATAGGAAAAGTACGCCGTTTATGTAAATTGAAAAAAAAAAAACGTTCATTAGAGGTTGATAAAAGAAATGTACTCAAGAACCAACCTATACACAACCGAGAAAACCCACGACAAGCATCTAAATTGGCAATGACGCTCTTCAGCCTGTTATAGATAGCACCAAGATGAAAATGAGTCATTTTTAGATTGAGTAGTTGAAAGCCTCACTATTCAACATGCTTTACTAAGAGCCAAAGTAGAGGTCGGCAATGTGGAAGCTGCTAGCCTACAGTGTAAATAAGTTCAAAGGTTTGACACACCCGCCAGTATGCTCTTCTTTACATACTAAGTTTAATAGAGGGCTCCGAACTAGTAGGTATCCCCGTCACTACTCGCTAATAATAGTATGCGCCGCTCTACTACGTCGAAGCGGGTAACACATTGAAGACTTGCTTGGTCGTGAAACAAGCGCTCTAAAGAGACGTTCCATGAGAAGTGAGTTCTAGTCTAAGTAAAGACTGTTTGATGCTCAACTTCTGACAAGGGCCAGCTGACTAGCAGCCTAGTAGGGTAAGGCTAGGCTACTAGGCCAAAACACACGCTACAACATGATCTCAGTCCTAGCAGGCAAAAATAAAGAGTCTCATAATGCGGCCCACAAAGTATGCATGTACTCAACACCTTACCCATTATGATGTCCATGTCCACCTTTTGGCTGGAGCCTCATGACACCATTTGGTAAGCTCATCTCATCGTACACCTAAAATTACCAAGTATCTCAATCAAATAATGCCATACAACCTATGTTAACGACGTAAACTTTGGGTTTCCTATTTTAAGCAAAAGTGACATTGAATACATTAGACGTACCAATAGAATATGGCGCAGAGGTACTTGATAGTAAGCAGCAAGTGGTCCAACCTAAAAAATAATTACAAGAGATCTCATGAATAGGACAGTTATAATTTGAGGTTGTTAGAGTGTTAATTAGATGGCGTTTTTAGATGTAACAATCTACCAGAAGTGGCAGGCCTGGCGACTATTGTAAGGAAATGTCAAATTTCTTAAGTTAAAGATGAACACTGACCGATTCTCCACTGAAATTCATGTATGTCTGAGGCTTTACTAATAAAATCGGCACCTCCCCAATTGAACCTGCACCAAGTGCACATTATAGTTTAACAGACAACAAATACAAAACTACGTAATCTTACACTCGAATCTATGTAACAATGACAAGTCACTTTCCAATTACTTGTTGTCAAATAAATTTAAGCAAAAAAAGTTGAGCATAAAAGATGAAAAGTTACCTATTCCCAATAACGCCTTCGATTGTATCGTGTTCAGCTTAATTCCTTCTTTTTGAGAAATGCAATCAATCATTTCAAAACCCACCTAGTTTGCAAAGCTATGTGAATGGTTAATGAAAAAACACAGAGATCAAATAGACTTTGCTTAAACAAGAATTAGTATATGGTAAATAACAAATAGAGGAACAAATGGAGTAGGATAAAAAAAAGTATACCTACATTGTGCCTAGTTTCATGATACTTATTTCCAGGGTTCCCTAATCCAACAACCAGCCATGGAGTGTACTCAACGTGGACTCCATCAGTATCGGGCAATGAAGCAGAGATGCGGAGCTTTGTCGGAACCAGACGTTTTCTTTGCAAGTAAAGGCTGGTCCGATTTGGTATGCAAGTGTTAGGGAAAGGAATTGCATGCAACATTGATCTACAAGACAAGCATTTGTCAGTATTACTAAGGAAAAAAATAAAGACAAGAAAAACATGGGCAACTCATACTTTGTCAAATAATCATAAAAAAAAATTAAGCAAAAGGAAGAAATTAATTGTTTGGCATCGGTATCATAATAAGATGGTCACCTTTCTCCTTCAGAAGAAATTATTTGTTTAACATCGGTATCGTATCATAATAAGATAGTCAGGTTTCTCCTTTAAGGCAAGAAAGAACAAATAGTCCAGAACCGAATTAGCTATTTAGGTAACTGAATGATTAGATCTTCTATTCCACATTACATCAAAGTGAATAAACTAATCAATTTGAATAACAAATTGATGGGACTCAATTTTATTTTTCGATGCGTAGGATATTCATTAACCAAAAGCCTAGGTAACTGTTAAAATATATAGTCCCATATTGGACACATAGAGCCTTGCACCTTAAAATATAAGATCCTGGGGCAACTCCTCTCATTGCCAATTGGTTTTGAGATGGAACCTTCAGTTCTAATAGTAACAATGACACTTCACTTTTTTTAAAATAAAAACGTGTCCGAGTGTTGGACATACGTGTTCAACACTATTTACAAGCTACTTTTATATATTTTGTTGTTTACTACACCTCGTATCCGTGTCGTTGCTACCTTGTCAAAAGGCAGTGCTCCAAAGATAAATGGCAAAGTGCAGTCGCAAGACGAATCCGACCTCATAAATTAACTAAAGCTTCCACATACACATACAACAAAATATGACCTTCTGCAGGTGCCACCTGCCAGTTTGCAAAGGTTTGTGAGATTCTGGAAGATGACCAATGGTTTTTACCAATGTAACATTGACACGGGAACACGTATCGGTGTCGGGTACAGGGTGTTGAACATGGCGGTTTCAAAATAAGTGAAAATACGGACACTACCTTATACCTAATAAGATAATATCATTTTTCATATTTCCTGTCTTATTTTTTGTGAATTACGATAGTGGCTTGTGAGTTAATTTACAACTAATAACAAACACAAAACAATTATAGTAGTAAGTAAGCTTGAATAACATATATAATTGGAAACTTTTTAAAAGTTATGTCAAAAAGTTGATGAGCTAAGCAAGAAGTGTTCGTTGGAGTGTACACACGAGTGTCGGTGTGTCTGAATGTTCGACATGTTTGGACACAAATTTTTTTAGGAATATGGAGTGTCCATGTTATAGGTTTTACCCATACTTGGCAACAAGTTCTAGATACTCTACAAGTGGAAATCCTCCTCTATAATGCTCAACATTTTGGAAAAGAATAAGTGCGTGTGGAAAACGGACTTTAAGGAACATTCTCTATTAAGGTTCCCTCTGAATTTGTAAGAGCTAAAGGATCTAAATTGTGGTAGTATTCATTTATGTGAAAAACACCAATTGCTCCAAGATTTGCCAACTACTCCTCGAGACTTAGTCATGCTGCAATACTTATGACATAGTTCTCAAGGAGATGGGAATGACTATGTTTCCTAGGTGTTATGTGCGCGGGAAGGATGAAGTATCAATCTCTTTGTGCATCTTTTATGGAATTGTGTTTTGGCCTAAAGTACTTGGAAATGAAGATATTCATGAATGTACAAAACCCAGAACCTTGCAAATATCAACATATATCACTTCATTAATAAACCAGGTTCAGGGATTACCAGGTGGAAACACCAAATACGTTATCCAAATGGCTTGACGTATTTCGTGTCAGATTTCTATCTGAATGCCCTACTATTTTTATGGCTATGTTAAGGCATTTGAGCTTTGTCTGAGGAGGATATGAATAGTGTGTGAGGCTGCCCTGTTTTATGTTCGAACAGACTTTGAGTCAGCTCGAATAAACTTTGTTTTGTTCAAACATACTCAAAGTCTGTTCGAACAATTTACTCAAATGGCCTTTTCTTCGAATACACTTTGGGTGTTTATTCGAACATAGCCAATGTTTGTTCGAACAGACATCGAGAAAAGTCAATTTTGAGTTTTGTTTGAGCTTTGTTTTGCCTCGAGATTTGAGTGATTGTATGTGCTCTCCCAAGTATATAAGGAAGAGTTAGGTTTTTTAAAAACCACATTTGGTAAGATCTTTTGTGGGAGGAACTCTTGAGAGAGAAACCTCAATTGTTTGTAAAGATTGCAACATTGGTCTTGGAATAAACTCTCTCTCTCTATTGTGTGTGGATGTAGGCAATTGCCGAACCACCTTAAATCCTTGTTATTGGTTTTGGTTATGTATTCATTTAGCTTGTTCATAGTTAATTGGATCAAATCAGAGCTCGGCTTCCGCGGCGCGGCTCAACATAGTGTTGACTCTAGCACTGATATCCAAACTTTCAAGTATAACCAAATCTCTTGGAACCACAAAGCAAGATGGAATATAATCAAAATAACATTTGATTCACTTAAGATTTCTCAGTCATGGACGAAAATCAACTCTAGTGCTGATATGTTTGGCACTCTTCACTTCTTTACGTGTTCATCTCCAACCCATTGTATTTCTTTTCCATTTATCTATCAAAAACAAAAATTGATGATTTTTGCCGGTATTTTTTTGTGGGAGTAATTACTATAGATCCGGGATCAAACATCAAATCGGTAAACACCTAGAGACCAATCTCTTTAAAGACAGGCTTACCAGGTGGCAACACCAACTACGTTGTTCCGAATGGCTTGGCATATCTCGTGTAAGATTCCTATCTAAATTGAAATTAACAAAGAAAAACCGAAGAAAAGACATACCACACCTTTGCCCCAGTAGTATTTGAATAAAAACACCTTGTCTTTCATATCTATAGCTGCTCAGAAAGTTCAAAACTACATTCTTAAATCCATAACTCGAATCTAAGTTAGACTTACGTCCAATGCATATGACCATGATTTCCCATTTGAACTCTATTAATCCACTTAAACTTATGCTTAAAATCATATGTTCTAGATTGACATAACAACCCGCATATGATTAGAAACATGATGTTTGCTTAAAAATTTTACTCCAGGAATGTTTTAACTTCATCAAACAAAGTTTTTCCCACACCCTTAGTCAAGATAGCACTTTGCTCGTCTTTCCCTATATGAAACATTCTACCATCTTTTCTCGAAAATACTTTCTCTTCAAAGTTCAAACAAAAAGATGCTAAGCCGCGCCGCGGAAGCCGACCACCAATTCGATTTGATTAGCAACAAACAAGCAAAATGGAATACACAATCAATAACCAACAACAACAAGGATTTAGGGTGGTTATTGCCTTACTCCACACACAAAGAGAGAGTTTATTCCAAGACCAAGGTTACAATCTTTACAAACAATTGAGGTTTCTCTCTCAAGAATTCCTCCCACAAAAGATCTTCCCAAAGGTGTCCTGAAAAACCTAACTCTCTCTTATATACTTGGGAGAGCCAAATACAATCACTCAGATCTCGAGGCAAACCAAAGGCTTCAAACAAAACTTAAAAATGACTTTTCTCGATCTGTTCAAATAGACAATGTGTATTCGAATAAATATCAAAAGTGTATTCGAACAACAGGGCCATCTGAGTAAATTGTTCGAACAGACCTTGAGTCTGTTCGAATAGATTCAAAGTCTATTTGAACAAAAAACAGGGCTTCGTCACAAAAGATACTTATTTCTTTCCCTACCCTTCGTCATATCTCTCATTCCACACACCCCATTGGAGCAATCTAGCTCTAAAGCTCAAATACCCCAAATAGGTGTCCAGAAAATCTGATAAACTTAATATAGCAACAAAGATAGAAGATAAGCCAATTGTATGCCCAGAAAGATGATTCAAGTATAGGGTTTTCCTACCTTATCTATGTCGTTATATCGATCCATCACAAACTTTTCTACTTTCAGAGACATTTTAACACAATGATTGCTAAAAAATAGACTCTTTAAACTAGATTATTACTTTTGTAAGTAGTTTAAGATAGTTATATTGTTACTCACCTCTATGTAACTAAGCTTCCTTCAACTAATTTGTAGAGAGAGAGAGGAAGAGGATAGAATAGGAGATAGTGGTGTGGGAAATGTAGAGGTATGATTAAGATTGTCTCTAGGAGTGCTAGTGTTAGTGCGTTGGAATTCAAGTACCAAGCACTAGCACTCCTAAAGCCACTCTTAAACACACCTCTCTACATTTCCCATACCACTCTCCCCGTCTCTATCCTCCCCTCTCTCGCCTTTTTTCTTTCTCTACAAATTGGATGAAGAAAACTTAGTTACATAACAATTTAACTACCTTAAACTACTTGCAGAAGTAATAATTTAGTTTAAAGAGTTATCTTTTTAGCAATTATTGTGTTAAAATGTCTCTTAAAATAGAAAAACTTATGATGGATTGATAGAGCGACATAGATAAGCTAGGAAAACCGCAAGCATAAATTATCTTTTTGGGCATACAATTGGGTTTTATTTTACCTTTGTTGCCATATTGAGTTTATCAAATTTTATGGACACCTATTTAGGGTATTTGGGTTTTAGAGCTAGATTGCCCCAATGGGGTGTGTAGAATGAGAGATGTGGCGAAGGGCAGAGAGAGAAATAAGTGTCTTTTGGTTGGAACTTTGAAGAGGAAGAGTATTTTTGAGAAAAGAGGGTAAAATGTTTCATACAGGGGAAGACGAGCAAAGTGTTATCTTGACTAAGGGTGTGGGAAAAACTTTGTTTGATGAAGTAAAAATATTCTTGGAGTAGAAATTTTAAGCAAACATCATGTTTCTAACCATATGCGGGTTGTTATGTTAATCCCCTCTCCTTAAGAACTATCTTATAAATGTTGCAGCATGACTAAGTCTCCAGGAGTAGTTGGTAATTCTTGGAACAATTGGTGTTTTTCACATAAATGAATGCTACCACAATTTAGATCCTTTAGCTCTCAGAAATTCACGGGCAGCCTTAATAAAGAATGTTCCTTAAAGTCAGGTTTCCACATGCACACGCGCACTTATTCTTTTCTAAAATGTTGAGCATTATAGAGGAGGATTTCCACTTGTAGAGTATCCAGAACTTGCTGCCAAGAATGGGTAAAAACCTATAACGTTGACACTCCAAATTCCTAAAAGGGATGGGCTCTATACTTACCCCAGCCCACTCACCAAGAATTTTAGCAGCTGGAACTGCAAATAAACTAACATTGTGGTCGACACAAAGAGCTTGGACAAGCTTAACGTAGTCAGGTTGATTGCAATTTTCTGAAATCACACAAAGTTGGACGGCATGCTTCTCAATGACCTTGGCACCTTCATGAAGCCCACGAGCAAGTCCATCATGGGCTTGAGCTTTCTTCAACACAAGTTGTAGAGCAGTCATAATGTCTATAGGCTAACCTAATGCAGGAGCCGCAGTCTCAACTGCTATATCCAAGGGTTTTTAATCAAGATCTAGATAGTAATCTCCCATTTTGAAAAAAGATTAATCGGCAAAGATTGGAGATTATGGTTTATTTTTCCTTCATTTTTGCTTGAATTAAGCATAAGATTAATCGCATTTAGTCGAATTTAATCGTATTTAATCGCAATTATAATTATAAATTAATTGCAGGTTGATGAGTGCTAATAGAAAATAATAAAATTAATAGACTTAAAATATTTATATTACGATTAAAATTATTTGTTACACAAGTTGAAAAGTTAATAATAATTTGAGTACCTCATTGTTCTTAAATATGTGCCCTCTCTTGATCTTCAATGTGACCAACATATTGAGCTCACGGAACGTTTGTTCCCTCGTAGATATGCTTGTATTAATGTATGTATTCTTCGTACACTACCTGCGGAACGTACTGAAGAATTCCGAGCGGTAGACAACCAAATACGATATGTTTCCTTGCGACTTCTCAAATATTATGGAGTTAGAAACATCATATGCATGCTTGGGCGGATAACCATACCCCTGACGGTATGCATAACCATACCCATAACTATAGTCAAATATTTAGGCATATGGGTCTGAAGATTCAAATAGACATCCGTGTGAGTCCTACTGTTTGTCGCAGCTTTGGTAGAAGGGATGTGATCCATAACATACAATTTTAAAAATTATATTTATTTTACTTAAGGCCTTATGATCCAACAATAGATTTAATCTCTATTAATCTTATTTTAATCCCAATTTAATTTCCATTCATCATGATTAAATAGGATTTTTACAGCATCTAGATGAGATTTGACTAAAATATTCAGTGTGGATTAATCTTGAGACTAAAACAAGATTAATCTGGATTAATCCTTAATTGTTTGGAGATTTTTCCAGGAAATTTGTGTTTTGCTCAAGTAAAAGTTCGGAGGGATTATACTCTAATTAATCGGGTTGTAATTTTTTTTTTAGGATTAATCTATTCCAGATTAAAAAAAAACCTTGGCTACAACAACAGCTTCGTCACTACAATATAGTAAATAAAATATAAAGTATTCAGATACAAATATCCAACTATTACCAAAGATTAGAAAACAAGCAAAATACACGAGTATCTAAATAATAATAAATTCGGCTAAAGGACTCTATTTCAAAACGCTTTCATAAGAACCCCTAAATTTATAGCCCAAGTCCGGCTGGCGTCAAATAACCCTTGCTTGAAATCTTTCGTCGGGTTATTTCTTTATGGCGCAATAATAAAGGATAAACTTCATTGTCCAGATTGTATCACTTTAATTCAACTTATTGCCAATTCCCATATCTATAATGTAAAGGACGACTACCTAACTGTGTTAAAGGTTTATTATACCTCTTAGTTCTTTAGTAGCCTTGTGATATTAATTACAGGGGGTAACTGGAAAAGCATTGAGGTAAAAATGGCCAAAATCTATACGGAAATCATTTTTGATAACTTAATGTACCAATTTAAGAGTTTATCTGGGAAATTACCGTTATATATACTTGATTAACATAAGCCCCGGATGTATCAATTTTCCACAATGATGTCCAGCCTATGAAGAAATTGAAGTCATCCGAGGACTCAATTATTTTTATCCCTGCTCCTCTATTGCAAGGCAAGTCTACCAATGTAATAACTACATACCAACTACCTGCTGCCCAGTGGGCTTCGAGGTTGGTATTAAGCCCCGCTGGCTTTGTGCCAACGTGACTGATCTGGTAGTTTGCGGGTAATTGCACGACCCTAGAGGATCTAGTCGGGGATTGACGGACTGGCAGTGGCCCGGATACCTCTAGTGCAAAAAAAATAAAAAATGTAATAACTACATCACAAACATGTCTGGCAATGGTAATCTAACCAGTTAATTTATATATAATCATAGCCCTGCTTGTCGTCTCCACCCTCATGGTCAAACCTACACAAATCAAGGAGGAACACTTACAACTGGGTGATTTGTTTTGATGGATTTTATAAATAAAACAAATTGATTAACGTTGCCCAACAGTGCCTCAATGCGGTCAGCGAATTGGTATATATGTGTTGCAGCAGAGGATATATCACTTAAAAAAAACCCAGCTTAGTCGGGTTTCAGTATTCCAGTATACCATCAATCACATATGTTTGTCCAAAATAAACAAATACCACTTTTCACAAATAACCCAATCTCCATTTTATTATTGTCTCTTCTTTTCAGCAACAATGACTGCGATTAATCCCCTCTGCCAAAAACTCGCATTCCCCTTCTTACCAACAACACATCTTTTGTTTTATTTCACAATTTCTAAATGTGGCTAAACAATAAATTGCAAAACTACTTATACTTGGTCTACTAAAGTATTGAATCCTCAAACTACAACTAAATCATTTCCAATGAAAACATAGATCTATTATACTAAAGCATAGACTAACTCTTAAACCAACAAATACCCAATGCTGTAAAGTTCAGAGATTGCATACCCAGACATGATTTCGTTGAATGTTTGATGGGAAAGCTCTGCTTTGATGTTGGGAAACAAAAATGGAGAAAACAGATCAGATGGGATGGGATAAATCAAAGTGTTAGATTATGTGAAAAATAAAATTGCAGAGAGAGAGATGGGGATGTACCTGTGATTTGAGTGAGGTGGCGGCAGTGAGAGAGAGACTACAAACCCGAGACCGAATTTGCCAAACCTCAGTTAACAACCCTCTCTCCTATTGATTTGTAGTTTAATGATAGTTAGTCTAAATAATTTCCTTCTAAACTTTTAAGAAAAAAAAAAAAAATTAGACAAAATCTCTTATCTCTCTATTCCTTATTTATCTCTACTGTTTTCTCCTCTCTTCTTTCCCTTTTTCTCTACAACTCCCTTCCAACAATAAAATTTCATCCCCTTCATCTAACATTGCATGAATCCAATATATAATTTTAGAGAAAAAGTTCGGTCCTAAGCATTTAGGACCGAGAACCGTCCTAAGCGTTTCTCCATTTGACATGTGTTTATTTTAATTCATACAGTTAATCTCTCCAAATTTCTTTAATTATAGAGATTTGATTACTCATCTTTAATTACATATATAGAGTTTACTAGTTATATTCTTATAATTAATATATAAATAAATAAAAATCCATAAAATCTCCCCAAAATATATTTTTTCTAGAAAACCCACTAAATTTACGTAGAGAAAAAAAAATTATACGAAATATTCCCACGGAAAAAAAATAACATAAAAAATAATATAAATTCTCCATGGAATTTTGATCCAATCTACAACCCACAATTTTCGTAGGCTTTAGGGTACCATTAAAAATCAAGCTTTATTTTAGCTAATTAATCTATTTCTCCTTATATCTTTTATTTTCAAAATTATTTTGCTCAACTATCCATTTAATTTAAAAACCAAGTGTGAAATATTAATAGTTTTAGTTCATTTTGATATTTTATTGATCAAGCCACTACGTATGTAATTAAGGATGAGTAATCAAATCTCCATAATTAAAAGTATTTAGAGGATTTTAATGATAGATATTAACTGTGGTTAACTACATGAGTTAAGATGGACACATGTCGAATGGAGAAGCGCTTCGTCCTAAGCGCTTAAGACCCAACTTTTTCTCTAAAATTATATATTGGATTCATGCAAATGTTAGATGAAGGGGACAAAATTTTATTGTTGGAAGGGAGTTGCAGAGAAAAAAGGAAAGAAGAGAGGAGAAAACAGTATAAATAAATAAGGAATAGATACTCTCAAGGAAATATTACTATTTTTTATTTTTTTACAAAAAGAGAAACTCTTATATTAACCACCTTAAATCTCCATCAAATAGGAGAAAGGGTTGTGACAACCATCCGTGGAGGGTTGGCAAATCCGAACTCCTCCTTTGTTAAATTGTGTTACACATGTCCAACCCACTAAGAGCATCTCCAGCAGTTGGGTGTGAGTTGGGAGACCTGGTCCACCTTGTCAGGCCCAAAACATCCAACCCACACTCAACCCTTCCAGTAGTGGGTGATGATCTTTATTTAAAAAAAAATAAAAAAATTAGTCCGAGCAGTATTCTTAACTCCGCCCGGAGTTTGCAGAGTTCTTTACTCCGCACAATTATTCATCTCCTCTCACACATCAATAAATAAATATTTAATCTACGCAGTATTCTTTAGTCCGCGCGGTGTTTTAAACTCTACTAAACTCATTTTTTTGAGTGTGAGCTCCCCACACTCAGTTGAGTTCTGACAACGCCACGCAAGCAGCTCATACTCGTAGATCAAAATATTCATGATAAATTGATTATACCTAGATAAATATCTTAAACATTTTTTGTCAGTTTGGTATTTTTGTGATATTATCAGTGGTTCACCAATACCTAGTTTTGTGGCATAAAACTGTTAATATATCATGATTTTATCAATTTATCACCAAAATATAACGATAATTTGATGGTATTAAGAGATAATTAGTTTTAACTTTTAACATTCTCAAAACCTAAAGAGTATGAGATTTATTTTATGATAAGTAGTTTTAATTAAGGACCTATCCCTCGAGCTACCTCAATACTGAACTCATGCATTATACACGTGACATACACAATCAACAATAACACCTAGACCACGAACTGATGAAGAACGTAGATCGAGCACTACAGATAAGAAAACAAGTCAAAGATACATGTCTCCCATGAACTAGCAGATACATATTCAGCTACCACCTGCCCCACTTTCAGGAGAACGTGCTTATACACGACATCGAACTGAGAGTGAAGTCTATAATAGGGATGAGTTCCAAAGGAGAAATGACCAAGAATTTTTAGATCATAGAACCAAGTTTTTCTAGCTTAAGAGATAATAAACTTGTAATCAAAATTCAGCCTCAAGTAATAAAAGTTACAGTTACTAAATCCTCAAGCCGTGGTCATGGTTTTTACCTATTCAAAGGTTTCCACGCTAATCACCTGTGTCGCTCTTATTATATTGATTGCGTCACAGAAATATTTGGTGTAAGAACTAATTTCGAGCTACTATAAAATTAGGCCATTATATTTGGCATCATCTATGGGAATCGAAGACATATTTACAAAATCTTAAGGCATACAGTTACTTCACTCTCACTATTCTAATCATGGTGACTTCGAAGCGACCAGCCACAGGAGTCCAAATTGATTCTTCCGTCGAGCCAAATCAGCTTGCAGAATTACGGGAAAACCTCCATGTCGAGACAAAGAAGCGTAATGAGCTCGAGCGTCAATTACTACATGATCACGAGCTCCGTGTAAAAGAGCTCAACAGAGAGCGTCAAGCTCATCAAATAAAATTCAAGCGACATGAAGAATAAATGATAATAATGCAGACTGTCTTACAAACTTTTTAGGATAATCAACAAATTTCCATTCTTAGGGAACGTAATCAAGTACCAGCCAACTCCCAAATTTTAGTACGGGAAAGATTGGGACCTCAAGGGGTAACTAGCAAGGAAGCTTCCCGACGTCTCAGGCACGACCCACATGGACCCGAAGCTTCCATTTATTTGGGAAGAGAAGGTCAGTTCAACATTAGCAGAGGACGTCGATCCTCAAAGCATATGGAGGAGGAGCACCGACCTCAATCTAGAATACAAGTTCATGAACGTTTGAGTGAAGGTACTGGTACACATAACCCCTGACCTGTATGCCAAGTAGCTCAAGCGCTACAATAGTTTGTCACACAGGAACATATGGATCAACGCATCAAGGAATTAATTAATCGAAGCTCAAGCTCTCGGCAATAAGGATGAATTAAGCATGTTGCAGGGTAATCCGATTGTCAAAGAGTTATTTGATATGAAAGTACCAAAAGTTTCCATACTCCAAAGATACGCAAATATAAGAGCACTGATCCGAAGGAGCACATTCAGCAATTTCATGATTCGTTGGGATTGTATTTCAATTTGAACCATATTCTATATGTCATTTGTTTGCCACATGCCTACAATGAGAGCCACTCTGATGGTTCTATTTTCTACCTGAAGATTTCATTCTCATAATCGACCAGCTACAGAAGATCTTCGTCAAGACCTATGCTTACAATAAAGATAAAGAAGAGAATTTGTATACTCTTATTAGTTCTAAAACAATCTCAAGGAGAGAAACTCGAAGTCTTTGCAAAGAAGATTCTGGAACTCAAAAGTTAACAATCTCGATTGGAAAATAGCCATTTCTACGTTTACCAATGCACTTTTAATAGATTGCAAAGCAAAGGAGCACCTCTTCTTGAATAAACCCTCGACCTTGGAAGATATGATTACCAAGGCCAATGGATATGTCAACCTGGAGAGGATGATAGCCGAAAGACATAAATCTGCTAAAAGCGTCCTCACCACCAAGGGTCAAAATACAGATCGAAACAGTAAACCAAAGGAAGGCCAGGGTGATCAAAAGTGAACTAAAGCAAGTACAGGCAAATCTCGAAAGGGAAATTTATTATCCAAGTCGGTCCTCCCCAAAATGAATGTCTGAATCTCAACAATTTTTCCCATACTTGCAAAGGACAAATTCTATCGTGTATCTCAACCGCTGGAACCCATCGAAGGTAAACTGTACTTCATGCATCACAAGGTAAATTATCATGAAACTGACAATTGTTATGCTCTACAAAGATTGCTAGAATACATTTTCAAAGACGGGAGAATGCACGAGTACTTATCGATCTAAAAGGATACAAGAATGACAGTTATAAGACGCAAGTCGAAGTAGTCTAGGTCGAAGATCAATCTGAGGAAAAACACTTGTACCATATGTACTTGTAATGGCGTATTTTCTAGAAGGTAACTTCGCCAATGCTTTTAGTAAAGATATTATAACTATAACTTGAACACACTGATTTTACGTGGAAACTCAGTAAAACCTGAGAAAAACTACGACCCGAGGAGGGTTTAGGTGAGAAATCCAATATTGCTAGCTTATTACAATTGGAAAACAGTAAGAATGTGAAATTGTGTCAGAATGATAGAGTTGCGGATTAGATTAACATACTCTCTGCCTATATTTATAGTAGACAGGCGCTTACAAAAATAAATAGTTTCCTATTTTAGTGGAAAGTGGGTGAACTTCGTGGATCTCCCTGCAACGGCTCTATTTGACCAAGCGTAATGGCTACTGCAGTGGGTCGAGCTATGTAGTTGCGAATGTGCCATCTTCTCGAATGACATCATATCTTCGACTAAGGCTTGCAAGCTTCTCCTTGTCGAATTTGGGAAATATGTTACTACAATCGCCCCATTCTTGACACATTACTTGTTGTTGCGTCGAGAAGACTATCGGAATGTGAAAGGTTTCTCGAATGTTGTTATTAAGATTGTGTTTTGTCATTTCTGAGGCTAAAAGTCAAATGAACATAGCCATTACCTTTCCCGATGCGCATTAATACCAGGATTTTTTGACTTGAGTAATTGTGATCTGAGAGTGACACGATAAATTTAGATTGAAGAAAGATGGGA
>JACGCM010002010.1:0-18158 GCA_014058105.1 Kingdonia uniflora
AACCACCGTACCACCGAAACTACATAAAATGAATCTAACATACAAACCTGCTGAAAGGAATAAATGGATGCATAACGAATAACAATATAGAATCATAGTAACAATGCTTAATAATAAACAATAAAATTACCCTGAAATTCTGGGACATTACAAAGTCAATAATGACATTTTAATAATTCTAGAATGCACATGACTCATTCCTGTGAACTTAACCTTACTTAGTTGTGACAAAAATATACCAATGAAAAAATCCTAAACTTGTTATTCTCCCAAGTATATACTTAAATCCTTAATAAGCTTGAGGTAGTACATTACTAAAAATTCTAGAATGTACTACCTCAGATTAGAAAGAGATTTAAGTATTTTTCTTTAGCTATTTTGAGTGTACAATGAAAATAGTTTTATCGCCTAATATGTTGTCTAGAATAATTTACTCAGTTTTTAGTAGTCTAGTTTTACTGGAATAAATTCATCGGTCAGTTTTACATGTACCTTAGTCAATTCGTCTTCCTAGAATTTTACTTTTTCTTTTCTTTTACAAGCCTTTTTCTTTTGAGTCATACATGTTTCTTAGTGAAGCCTCCATTACAAGGAGTTTTCGGTCAATATCCCCATCAGTTAGCTAAGTTGTCAGGGGTGGTACCACATCATGACCTAGACTCAGGATTCTCACAACTAATATTTTCTTGCGCTCCTTTCACATAGTTCATGGTCAAACTCGAGATTGGTGATATTTTTCCTCTTTCAGCTCTTAATCATGCGATAGCCTTGTAGAGTGAATGTTTTAGAACCATTTCGCTTATTATTTATTCTTAAGATGAACTATTCTTAGGTAGTTGTCTTCCTTGTAGCAAACTATTCCTAACATAAATGCTAAATTCCTTATACTGAGCAAAAATTATTGAAGGTATAATTGCCAAAACTACAGTGTAGTGCACATTTTCAAAATATGCAAAGTTAACTTGAATTAGTCGCTAATAAAAAGATAGTAAATCTATGTTAAGATATTTCCAAAATATTCTAGTGTATACTTGGAACAATTTCAAAATTTAGGTTTTTCCATAATATTTAAGTCAAGGTAAAATTAGTTTAAGCGTGGAAATTTGTCAAAAATATATCATAATTGTCAAAGTGCATTATTTTACTTTTCTTCAAAAATATTTAAAAAAATGTTTTCTTACCCCAAATTAAATGAAACATTACCCTCAATATTTAAGAGCATAAAAAAATAGAGGAATAAAAATGGAATTTCTCACCTGAATGTGTCATGGGTTCTTCCAAGAAGCGCTAAGTTTACTATTTTTAGCCAGACGAATGTACCCCCAAACTTAAAAATTTTAATATGACTAGAAGGTTACGAAGTTGAAAGGTGATGTACTATCCTGGTTGTAAATTCTCCTTTAAAACCAGATAACACATGACTGGTGATCCTTAATATTAGTCCTTAATTGGGTAGATATATTCTGTAAAAACCAGAGAGAGTTTAAAACTAATTCTCTATGAAAAGATTTTTTCTAAAACTTTGTCTATCATTTGATGATTCCAAGTTAAAAATCTTAGACAAATTAAGAAAAATATTTCTCCAAGATAAAGCAAATACATACCAGGGAACATATTTTTTTTAGAATTTTCAATACAATCATATGATTATACATGTTGTAGTAAATAAGAAGATTTGTATACAAAGTATTCATCCCAAAAATGTACTAGATTCAAAACTCGATTTTCTGGAAAATATATTTCTTTGAAAATTTTCAAAACCCCCATGTTATCGTTGATATTTCAAAAAATGTGATAGGTGGTTTGAAAAGAAAGTCCGTGAGGCATCCTAAAATTATAATTTTTCAAAAGATGTTTTCTTTTAGTAGAAGAAAAACTATATAACATATTTGTGGATGTGAGGATCGGGGAACAATTGACTCTAACAAACATTTAAAATTTATGTGCCTAAATCATAACTTAACTCAAGGGACTCATCCTGACCATTAACGTGGATATTCATTGGCTTAGGGACATGGCCAAGTTGAAACTATTTTCAGATGCTAATGATTATACCATTTCACGAATCTCAGGATCATTCGAGTCCTCAAAATAATTTAAATATTCATAACAGAAATACAACAAGAATTATCTCCGTACAAGTCCTCAAAATCATGTATGGTCATGGAACCTCCATTAGGTCCATGAAATAGAGATGTAGGCATAGGTATAGGTGTGGTTGGTGAATGAGTAACCAAAGCAGAATTAACCCCAATAATAGTGGTATATCCTGTAAGGAAGGGTCTTCCACCCACTGGTTTTCAACATTGTAATTGTGTCAGGTGGACGCGGCTCAAGGCAAGGCTGAGGTGACTCATAAGAGAGACTGAGAAGGAAATGACAAGTTGATAACATCTGTAACAGGTTCGATAATTCTAATTCTTGATTTTGGTACAAATATCATCATCTGCAAATTCCTCGCAAATTATCGTATAATGAGATGGTGATTCTATATATTTATATTTATCTCGTCATCATCATCGTTAGAAAAATCATTAGAGGGAGGGAAAAATATTCAGTCTCGGTTATAGTTTCCTCGAAACAATTTATTGGGTTAACAAATGAAATGATGGATGGTGACATCGATGGTTGAATTTGGAGGGCTTCTTCAAGATCTCCTGTGAAATTGGATAGTCGACCTTAAAATATTCATCTTTAATCTGCCTCACAATATGGAATCCATTCACCCCACGGAGAAAACATTCCTTGATTACGCTTGAATTCATCCATTTTTAAATCATAAGGGGATTTAACTTCAGATTATTCTTCTTCATTGCTTAGAAGTTTTTTGTGCTTTATTTCACTCCACGTAGTTGACAACTGAGTTATCTGAGTCTCTAATCTAGAGATAGATTGGGTCGTAAAAGTTTGATTCACCAATGTCTGTTGTTGGAATTGCATCATTTGTTGTAGAAATTGTACTGATTGTTGCATGAAGAAAGTAAGGGTATCGTCTAAAAGGTTTGGGTGGATCGGGTGGGAACTGATTGGATGAATGGGACTGATGGCCTGTATATGTGAATAAGATTGGAAATGTTCCACGTATTGAGAATTTTGTGATCCTATGATTGAAAATGATTTGAGGTTGTTGCGGGATGTTGAATTGTGAGCAGTAAGGATTCAATGTTCTTGCATGTATGACATTTTAAAATAAAAGTAGCACCCAACGCAATAAATAACCAATCAAATTTAACTCTAGCACATCAACAATTTTTTTTAGAAGTAATAATTAGGTCTTCCTATAGTCTTCTATGTTCAAAATGGGTACGATGGCAAAAGGCTTTGGTTCCTATATTCCCCTGCGTCACTATGCTAGTACCAGCTTAAAGTAGATATTCAGTCATCGCGCCCGAGCGAGTCGCCTTATCGTACGTTCGCACTCGGAATGGTGACGTTGCAAACCTACAACCAGTATTTCACGGCGCTAGGCTGGGGACGTATCTTACGAAACCGTGTTTGAACCCCGGTCCTGTACTCCTATCCGTTGGGTGATAAAATCCCGCGGGAATCTTGCTACTCTTTTTTATTAACAGTTATTTTGAGGTTCGGGACGTTCAATTTTCGTGTGATATGAATTTCTTCGTATCCCTAATGGGTGGCCCCACTTGTAAGAGAGCTTTTTAGGTGATGGAATCCCGCAAGTCTCTAGCAGTTTTACCTTTACTAATGTTGGAATAAAAAGAATATTAAACACAACAATAGGTCAATCAACCACCAACAAATTTTTTTTAGAGCAGCGTGTATTTGTACAGTCCACACGACTTTATATATCCCAGTGCGGGGTAGAGATGATATGTACCCCTTCTAGATGTTAAGTTTTAAGAAGTATGAACCGGGAAGTGTTTCCTGGTGTAGCTGTGGCCGCCCTTCACTTAGGGGCGAAAAAAAGAAAGTGCCCCTTCACTTAAGGGGCACAAGAAGGATGGATTGATGATGCTTTTAGTTTTTGTATTGTCCGTCTCGTTTCAAATTTTGTGACTATCTGCAAAATAGGAGAAAAAAAGATTAGTGAACTTGCGACAACAATATTAATTCAATTTCAAAGATTATTGTAGTCTATGATGTCTTATTTTCAAATGCACATATATTTCAGCTCGGTTAAGGGAAAACATTAAATAATATCAATTTGGAAAGATAATTCAGAAAGGAAATATTTAAGAAGGAAGATTTCTAGAATTTAGCATTCCTAATGCTCAAAGCAAGTGATTAATGAAAAGCGGCGTTCTTTACTAAGACTATTTTTACTGCTGTTTCAAATGCTGTAACTCACAAACGACTAAACAGAAAAATATGATCTATAGCAATTCGGAAAGGGTTTTGAATTATCTAAAACTTTTATAGAAAACATATTTCCCAACTGTGAAGTATACATGATCATAAAATGGTGAAACATTCTGGGACAGACTTCACAACTACTGTAGCGCCAAGAGAGTTTGAGTCAATCACTCAATCACTTTGTTTCCAGATCTAAAAAAAAGAAAATAAAAAAAAGAAAGAAAAATTGGCTTAAATAAAGCAACTCAAAAATAAAACACAACTTTGCAAGTCCCCGGCAACGGTGCCAAAAACTTGATCGATTATAAACTGACGTCTTAAAAGACCCGCAAGTGTACGGTGTACCGTTAAGCATAATGGTAAGTGAGGTCGTATCCCAAGATATTTGTGGTGTGAAATATACTTTGAGCTACTAGTTTTATCCAATAACAACAAGTTTTTGTTGGTTTTGAAAAAAAAAGAAGAGCGAAACAAATTACAAGATAAATTGGAGTGGAAACCAAGGTATCGATTCCACTCCTCCCTTTGTAACCATTTAGATAACATAAATAAATAAAGTAAATTACGATTTCCCGTATCGCATTTCTTGGTCGGGCATATGCAATACATCAAAAGATACAAGAGATTTAGTATTGGGAACTACCCATAAACCAACTTACTCAACCATGGTTCGGTTGATAAGTATGGTATGTTATCTCCCCATGTTCCTAACCTATCTTGTTATGGTCCAACAAGATGGTTATATAGATTCATATTCCTTCTAATCCTAGCTATGGTCAAGCATAGGATGAAGGAATACGAATATGCAATATCTGGGACAAGAGATAGTAATTACTCTAACTAAGCTACACAATCTACACTAAGGCTATATTGGGTGGAGCTTCCTCTAGACTTGGCTAAGAGATTAGCTACTCACCCTTTGATCATTGCAATACTACTATTACTACGATAAAAATAAAAGGCAAAAAAAAGGAGAAGAGCAAGAACTTTATTATTATTAAATCTAAATATTTATATTCTCCAAGATGATCCCTCATGGGTAGGATTCCCCTCCTATTTATAGAGTATAGGAAGGTTACTAAAAATCACTAATAATATCAAATCCCCTAAATAATGCCTAAAATTATGCATTACAACTCATGAGAATAATATATATCTAATTCTCTTCAATAGGCTTCCATGCATGGGCCTTTGGTTGACAACTTCAAATGAGAATCATTGTTGGAGTGTATCACCATTGTTATTCGTTAAACACCGAAAAAATGTACGACTTGTTTATCATTTGACCGATTTTGTAAATTCAATCAAAAACACTATAGTGTCACATTTATTTAATAAATGACTTGGTAGATATAAATTTAGGAGTTGCACACGTAAATATTATGTGTCTATTAATGTGGTAGTTTCTTATGAGCTTGTGGAGTATTAATGTACTTGATCCAAACAGACGAAGATGCTATAACCTAATTTTTGCTATTTTTCTATTAGACACCATTTGGATTTCACGACATTACTTTATTTCTTATTGGTCAAACCTAGCATGCATCATTTTTGACAGTATTATATAAGGTGGTAAGGTCTTTCAATATCATTAATTTTTTTGTGCCAATAATTAGAAAATCCTATCATCAGAGTAAAAGAAGAAGCCATAGCTATAAAAAACAAATCTCACAGCATAAGAAGATAGAGAAGGCTAATTAAACTTAGTGGGCTGTATGTGAAAATTCCCATAAAGAGGCATTACAAAAGTAATCGAAGTTAGCCCTTTATATAATGTGAGAGTAATCTGAAACCCTTGTCAACGCAAACGGTGACGTGAAAGCAAAAACTTATATAAAATATACTCTTTAGATGTCTTTGAGTGCTTATATCATAATGTAACTTGAAAGAAAAATATTCCTACTCAGATGTTAGAGCTTATACTCACTTGAATTTCTCTTAGATTGGTAAAGTGTGATCCAGGAGGATCTGAGCCATTTTTTTTAACTTTGTAAAAAGTCTATTCGAATACACCCTTTGGTATTGAATAGACTTCTATTTCTATTCGAATAAACATTTGTCTGAGTATTTTGTTGGAATAGACTTTGGGTCTGTTGAATACACTTCTTTTCTATTCGAATACACTCTATTTTCTATTTGAATAAACACCTGTCTGAGTCTTCTATTTGAATAGTTCCTATTTGAATAGAGGCTTGTTCTATTCGAATTGAGGCACGATTCAGCCTATTCTTTAAGCGTTTAAGGGCATTTGTCATATTTTGTAACTAGAACTTGTAACTCTTATAAAAGGGGCAAGGTTAGGCAAGATTAGATCATGTTAGAACAATGCAATTCTAAGAAAGAGACTTAGGGTTTGAGAGGAATTCAATTGTAATTGATTTCAATTAAGCAATTAAAGCTCTAAATAGATTTTTCCAAACCAATTGGTTTGTTCTTCGTACAATTATTATTTTAGGGGTTCTCTATTCTTATTGTGGATTAAGTGGTATCAGCTTCCAGTTGCGATTCTTGGGGGTGATTGTAGTTTATGATCTTACACGTGACCATTTTAAGTAAACGAAGGAGAACCTAGTTAGTCTGTTAGAGATTCGTCGTAAACCTAATTCGAAGAAGAGGGTCAATTTGGAGATGGGCGATTCCGACGATCGACTTACGACTTTGAAAATGATAGTTTATGACCTAACTGCTACTGTAAGAGAGTTGGTAGAATAATTGCATCTCACGAACCTCGCGAAGGCTTCCGCTTGGTGAAACGGCGAAGCCGCTCTCAACGGCGAGGCCGCTCGAGGAAGAAAGGGTTAAGAGGTGGATAGAGATGAGGGTACTGTAGAGATAGATAACGATTCTAATGATGCCGAATCTGTCAAGGAGCGCTCGGGTAATGGTAAGTAAATGAATCCTATGCGTAATCTTCGTATTGACTTTAAGATTGAAATTTGGTATTCGATGGTTTATTCGAAGTCGAGAAGTTAGATAATTGGTTAGATAGGTTAGAGACCTATTTTCTATTTATGAATACTCCAATGCTCAGAAGATTTGTTTCTTTACATTGAAATTCACAAGTTATTCACTAACGTGTGTGAAATCCTACCGAAAATACACGAAGTAGGAAGTTGAGTTGGAAAGAATTTAAGGTCTTAGTGAGAAAGCAATTCTATCCAATTGGGCATAAACAGGAGCGATAGTACAAATGGCACAATTTGCGCTAAAAGTTTGGGCAATCCGTACAGCAATTCACTATAGTGTTTCATAACCAAGCGTTGGTTTTGGATATTAGTGTTGATGAGTATGGGGTGTTCATAAAATATACAGGAGGTTTTTCGGAGTCCATTAGAAGATAATTAAAGCTTTTTAATATGGAAAATATCGAAGATGCTACGTTAAAGCAATACTATTGAATACAAGTACTGAAGAGTGACAAGAAAGATGACAAGAGCAAGTCGGAGTATAAGTCTATTGTATGTACGATCAGCAAGGGGAGTCCAAAGGAGACGGGTCTTCATCCATGGGGAATTCATGTAGTCATTGTAAGGCTAATGGGCACATTTCAGATAATGTTAAAAACTTTACCTAGATCTTCGCCGAAGGAGGAGAGGGGAGTAAGAAAGAGAAACGTATACTAGCCGCAACGATTGTAGATCTTCCGAATTTAGATAAGCCAAATCCCAAGCTTACTTTAATGTTCAAGCAACCTATAGCTATCGACGAGGTGAGTAGGGAAGAATATTTTCATATCATCAATCAGTGAAGCAGAGCTTAGTCGAGACCATCATGATCCGGGTAGTCAAAAGAATTTAATTTTTGAGGCGCTGGTGAAGAAGATGGGCTTGGTTACTGTGGCTCATCCTAAGCCTTATGGTTTGGGTTGGGTCAGAAAGCTGCAGAGTTGAAGATCATTAAGCAATGTATGTCAAGTTTGCAATTACTGAGAAGTTTATTGACGAAGTGACATATGAGGTGGTTCCGTTGAAATTTGTCAATTCATCTTAGGTAGCCTTATCTTTGGGACCGAGATGCAATCATTTACCATTAAGCTCGCAAGTATCGTCTTGTGAAGGATGGGACAGAGTTTCATGTCAATGTGTGTAAGGAACATATCATTACCAATAATTTTGTAATGGCGACTCAGACGAAAAGGTTGGTTATACGAGCGACAAATTTATGTTGTTGGTGCGACGGTTCAAGAGGGTCGTCGGTTAAGGTGCTGCCTACTTGGCAATGTCTCCTAGGCAACAAACCGATATGGGGAAGTTGCAAGGGGAGTATGAATACTTATTTTTTGGCATAAAAAGGATGTTGTGTAAGAGGGATGGGAGCATGATATCACCTTGGTGAATGGTGAGCTACTACCAATATTAGGTTATATCGGACTTCTGTCATAGAGTCTGATGAGATCAGGAAATAGGTTCAGGAACTCCTGAGCAAGTAGTTATTAATCCAAGTTGCTCACCTTGTGGTTCACCTGTGTTATTTGTTATTGGTACGGAAAAGGGATAAGTCTTGGAGGATGCGTGTGGGTTATCGGGTGTTGAACAAGATTACTATGAAGAATCTTTATCTCCTTCCATGGATTGACAAACTTTAGATGAGTTGTAGACGGCTCAGTTTTTTACCAAGTTGGATCTTAAGTCGGGTTCCATCAAGTTAGAATCTGGGAGGAAGATACTTGGAGACAACGTTCAAGACCAAACAATGACTATTTGAGTAGTTGGTGATGCCCTTTGGGTTATGTAATACTCCAACGACGTTTATGCGTTTAAGAATGAGGTACTTCATACTTTTATTGATGATTTTGTGATTATGTATTTGGATGGCATCTTAATATATAGTCAAACATGGGAGGAACACCTTGGGCATTTACACAAAGTGTTGGGCATTTTGCGGTCACAGCAACTTTTTCTGAATGGGATGAAGTACGAGTTTGGGAAAAAAGAACTAGTCTACTTGGGTTTTTTTGTTGGTGGCGGCGAGCTTAAGGTCGATCCAGAGAAGGTCTCGGTCATTACTATTGGTATAGACCCCGTACAGTGACAGAAGTGAGGAGTTTTATGGGTTCTTATCAGTACTTACAGAAGGTTATTCGACATTTTTCACAAATAGCTGCACTGTTACATTCTTTGACGAAGACCGGGGTACAGTTTGTGTGGGCAGATTACCATTAGAAGCTATTTTTGTATTGAAGCGCAAGATTACAGATGTACCAGTGTTAGCGTTGCCCAATTTGCAGTGGCCTTTAGAAGTCGAGATATATACTTTAGGCTATACATTGGGGGTGATTCTTTTATAGGATGGACAGCTGGTTGCTTACCATTATGAGAAATTTATAGGAGTAGTACACATATCCTACCTGCGATAAGGAATTTTACGCATTATATCAATCAGTGAAACATTGGCGGAGTTACTTATTGGGGAAGGAGTTGTGGTACATTCCAATCATAAACCATTACAATTCTTATCTACGCAGTCCAAGCTACAGCAAGCTCGCCATATAAAGTGGATATCGTACCTTCAGCAGTTTACCTTATTGATCAAGTATAAGAAAGGAGTTGACAACAAAATTATTAATATGTTATCTTGACCCCCATTACCGACTATTTCTACTTTGTTGGTAGTTATGCAGATACAGGCTATTGTTCCTTCTGATTACGTTACAGGGTATAACGGCGATAAGGAGCTAACTGTTATTCATGAGAAGTTGCTGCAAGGAAAGACCTGCGAGTATATTTTGAAGGATGGTTGATTTACAGGGAACAGTCTGCTATGTATTCCAGAGGGTTAGGACTGTTGCATTGGATTCGAGAGGCAAATTGATCCTGGGTGGTAGGTCCTTTCGGGGTTGAGAAGACTCTTTTGAATTTGCGACGTTATGTCTATTGGCGAAGATACAGGTAAATGTGCTCGTGTGATTCGTGGCTGCGGGCTATGCAATATCGAGGCCTTCCAATCGGAAGATAGGACTGTACTAACTATTGTTGTTTCCTAGTCGACCTTGGGAGAACATTTCGATGGATTTATGGTTGGCTTTCCCATGACCAAGTGTAAGAATGACTATTTTTTGTGGTGGTAGATCAATTCAACAAGATGATGTTCTTATTCTATGCTAGAAGACGGTCACCGGGGAAGGAGCAGTGCGATTGCTTTTAGAGACGTCTGGAGGTATTTCGGGTTCACTTCTTCTATTATTTTTGATAGGGATAGCCACATTTTAGGGCATATTTGGATATTACTATAGGGGATGATAAATACTAATTTGAAGAGAAGTACCGCTTTTCATCTGCAGCCTGACATGCAAGCAGAGGTAGTTAATCAAACTTTGGTTCATTTATTACGGGGATTCCATTATAAGTATCCTAAGAGTTGGGATGAGAGTTTATCGTATCTTTAGTTTTTGTTTAACTGGGCTATTCATTGTTTCACTTGGAAGTCTCCATTTGAAGTTGGTTTGGGGTACTTGCCTCAAAGCCCTTTTGATTTGGCTTTTAGTCTTGGAGACAAGACGGTGTTAGGGAAGGAGGAACATGAATAAGTTAAAGCTCAGTGTTTCATTGAGAGAATAAGCAAGGTTCATGAGGCGGTTGAAGCACTATTGAAGAAGACTCAAGCGAAGTATAAGGCTCGACACGACAAACATCGGGTTGAGTGAACTTTTCAAGAGAGCGACCTAGTTTGGTAGCATTTGGGAAAGGAATGACTTAAGGGGGAAAGTAAGAAGCTCAAGCCTATCCATTATGGTTCATTTATAATACTCAAGAAGATTGCTGACAATGCATTCTAATTGGATTTTCCACCATTCATGAAGATGTATTCGTTGATTAATACCGAGCATTTGAAGTTGTTTGAGATGTTTCTTTTAGATGAAGACTCTACAATCGACACTCGCCTACTGTTAGTTGATGACTTATGGATAGAAAGCGAAGATCCATTACAGGAGGATGGTATTCTAGAGAGGAAAGTTCATGCAACGAGATGGGGTGGTATCGAGTCATTCTGAGTTGGCAAGATGGATCAACTACCTAGCAAGTCGAAGTGGTACAATAGGGAAATGGGTACAGCCGTATTCCCACATCTCTAGTTCTAGCTGAGCAGGAGCTCCAGGCTCCTAAAGGGAGGAGCCATGATCCAGGAGGATCTGAGCCATTTTTAACTTTTTAAAAAAATCAATTCGAACAGACTTTTGGTATGCCGAATACACCCCTTTGTATTCGAATAGACTTCTTTTCCTATTTGAATAAATAGGTGTCTGAGTATTCTATTGAACAGACTTGGGTCTGCTTGAATATACTTCTTTGCTATTCGAATATACTTTGTTTTCAATTTGAATAAACCCCTGTCTGAGTCTTCTATTCGAACAGACTTTAAGTCTGCTCGAATATACTTTTCTTGTTCGAATAGAGGCTTGTTTTATTTGAACAGAGGCACGATTTAGCCTATTTCATTAGGTGTTTAAAGGCATATTTATCTTATTTTTTAACTTGGACTTATAACCCTTATAAAAGGGGTAAGGCTAGGCAAGATTAGATCGTGTTAGATCAGTACAATTCTAAGTGGGATACTTAGGGTTTGAGAAGAATTCAATTGTAATTGATTTCGATTAAGCAATTGAAGCTTTAAAGGGATTTTTCCCAACCAATTGGTTTTTTTTTCGTACAATTATTCATTTTAGGGTTTATCTATTCGTATTGTGGATTAAAGTGACATTACCAAAGTTTATCTCAGCTTTCATAATCTCCTTATCGGTAAGATCACTTAGAGTCTCTACCTTTCCTGCAGAGATTAAATCGACCCAAACAATAAGATAAAATCTTCAGAGTTACTAAAAAAACTTAGTTATGCTACGTTAGGTCACTAATTAACTTTGAAAGAAATTTCTATTAGGAAGATAAATCCTGAAATGAAGGTGAACTCGCCGTATCTCTTTTGTATTCTCATGAACAATGGACCATTCTCTGACAGATAGTGTAAATCGTCTACCCATATTCTTCCGCAACCCATAACTTCATTCCAAACACAGTGATGCCATATCAATAGGACTATGAATGGTCATCAAAACATTGGAACATTTAAGAAATAAATCAAATATTGGGATAGCAAAATAAGAAGAAATAAAATTTCAAATCAACAACAAACCTGAATTATGCATCTTATAGGTTTTGTTGAACAAAAAGAGGTTGTGAAGCCAAATCTTCTTAGTACATAGTTGAGCAAAAACCACCTATATATTTCTTTAGCCAATTCCCTGTACTAAATGAAAGTCACACAAACCAAACAACAAAATTAAATAAACCAATTCTGAAATTAAAGAAGTTGTTAGATTAAATCGAGGTTGTACTTGGTTTATTTAGAGAGAGATAGTGGGCAATAGTTAATGCCTTTACTTGAAAAAACCCCTGTAATTTAGACACCAATAAATACTTGCCAATCTGTAACTGTATTATAAGCCCTCATATTTACATCATTTTCATAACAAAAAAAGCGTTTAGTCAATTATGTTTAGAAATCAACTAAAATGGGCATTCTAAGAAATCCTAAACTTTAAATCGCATAAGTAATTAGGGTTTCTGGTAAATCTAATTGTAAAATTCGAACCTTAATTAGAAGCATATGTACATTTCACAAATCATCGGGAGAAGGGATTGTTGCTTTCAGAACTTTTTGCCATTGCTGCAACATGGAGATTTGGAGAAAAAAATAGTTTTGAAAGAGAAGCAATTAAACTCCTACCATCAGCATATTCTATAAAGCCCAATTTTTTTAAAATAACTGAAAGAAGGGGAAATGCCAAAGGGTACACAAAAGATTGGTTGAAACTGGAAATAGAAAAATCGAGGATGTGATGAGTTGTGAGAGAGAAATTATAATCATAAATTATGGAAGTAATGAAGGAAGTTAATCAGCTACTAAGGACAAATATTTTGTTGGTTTGACAAAGAAGACTATTTTACATCGGACAATACTGCCCCTAGTAAACTGAAAAACTATTTTACACCCTTGATCTATTTTTCCCCGCCTCGAGAGACTCATCAAAAAGAGTTTGTCTTGATACATGTACCCCAGAATGTAATATAGATATCCATAATTTTAATGGGGCGGGGATGGGGTGGGCCTGGTATTGAGCTTATCTTTGTGGGGCAGATTCGGGGATCCCCGCTTAATTTAAATGGCATCGGGGTGGGGATGGGAGGTGGGAACCTAAGCGGGGATGGGAATGGTATTTTCTCCCCCGCCCCAAATCTGCCCTATTACCATCCCTACCACCCAACAATTGGGTCTTCTCACCTAGGGCAACCAAAACAATAACAAAAATGCCAACCAGAGGGTTGGTTCAAAGACCTGCAGGGTGGGTTGTTAAAATATTGATGACACAAAGTTATGAACTACGCGACACAAAGTAGCCAATAAGGGGACGCCATGTGCCATCTTATGATTGGATGAATAAGCAACTAATACTTTATTCCGCGAAGTTGAAAGAACGATGCCCAACTGATGAAGATGACTCGAGTAATTAAGATTGATGCAACCGTTGGCTTTATTTACAGGCGTTAAATTTTAAATTGCACTTTGAATTTGATCTTGATGTACTGTTCTTCATTTTTTTGGTAGTTTGAAATTGTTGAGAACAAAAACTAAAACAATCTATCTAACATGCATAACCTAAATTTAGAAGAGAGATAAAAGGTAGGCTTTCATTAGGTTTTCTTAGATTACAAAAACAAGCCCTTATAGGGTTATAAATAGAAGCCTTAAAACTCTCCAGGTTTAAGAGTCGGTGGGCCACCAAAACATGTTTGATTGGGCCAACCAAATGATTCCTAACTTTTCCCCTTTGGGTATCCCACATCTAAACAACTTACTTCATTAAAACTTCCGCCTTCGGGTAAAAATTATACAAGAAATGAGTACAATCTTATGTCATAGATGGGCGGTGGGCGTGTATACGTATCTCATCAAAACCTCCAAGGAAAAAAACTATGCTATCAGGAAAAAGAATACAACATGTATGTGCCCATATCAGGTGGAGACTACTCCCCTGACGTCTGTCTCCCTGAGATGTGTCTCCCAGAGAACGTCAATAAATATAAACTTCGCATGCCTATTCCGTATGCCAATTTCTTGAATGTAGGATATACAAGAACCTTCGTGAATAAATTTGCTAAGTTGTCATCTGAACGTACTTGAACAACACCAATTTCATTCATCTTTTGTAAATCGTGAATATAGAAGACCTTTGGTAAAATATGCTGGTCCAGTTTCCTAGATAAAACCTCTTTTAACTTGAGTGATGTCAGCAACATTATCTTCATACAGTGTACATAGTAGGGTCCTTCTTAACAAAATCTATTCCACAAGTTTCATTGATGTGATTCACCATAGAGCGTAACCAAAAGCATTTTTTTCTAACTTCATGAAGTGCAAGACTTCGGCGTGATTTGAAGAGGTAGCAGAAAAATATATACCATACAAAAATTTTTGAAAAGTGGTAATACAGTACAAGAATTCTGTGTGATTCCCCATCGTCTATTTCACTGATCTCCATGATACCACTGTATTACCATACAATGACACTATCCTTACTGAGATTAGCCTTTATACAAGTTAAAAAATATCCTGCGTCGGCATACCCTATAAATTTTCGTTTACCACTTTTCAGTTAGTCCTTAGAAACACAAAGTCAAATGGCATAAAACCAAGCTCCTCACTGGGAAAAAAATATAAGGGTGGACAGCCACCACCGCTCCACTAGAACATAAACCAATCGGTTATCGCTATTTTCTACCTTAATTGATAAAAATTCCTCAAAATCATTTCGTCGATAATTTTTTTAAGATAAACTCGTACCACTTCAATACCTTGTCTAGCAATCCAGCGGCATATTATATTATCTCGGTTTTATACAAACACAAAGAAATATATTGAATTTCATTCGAGCATTTTATCAATCATTGTAAAACCACGTTTCAATATGAAAATTTTAAAGAAATTATCGGTTTGTCCTTCGATCCAATGCAAAGATACACCCAATTCTCTAAAAAAATATCCAAACAGTACAAATCGGTAAGAGTTGGGATGGTATTGTTAATGGTGAGCAATAACGGTAAGTTACTTGTAAATGTGTCTTTACTTATTCACGTAACTTTGTTATAAGCATTGTGTTTGCTTTGGATATTTGTTGTACGATTGCGATGATAATTCTCCCAACATTTTGTCAGAGTTTGTGGAATCAAATTTGGTCGAGAAAATCCAAACTTAAGGTTGGGTTTTGGAGGGAAGTATTTTTGAAGGTGAGTGACAAAAATAATGCGTTATTTTCTTACAGACCAAATCACATAGTTCTGAACTGCGAGGTATTCAAAATTTTTAATTATGGCCACGTTGCTTCTTGTGATTGGCTCTGGTGGCGCACAGATAGCTGTGATCCATGTTATTTTTGAATTTGGTTGGTTCAAGGTTACCTTACTGCTACATATGTTATAAAGGCTGTGATCCACGTTATTTTTGAAGCCTCCGTCAATCTTCCATCTAACTATAGAAGTTTGTTCTTTTGTACATCATGCATTATACTACATTAGTTTCAAGCAGGTTCTTCAGTTTTGTTACACCTGATCAAACTCTATTATGTCATTAACTAAAATAGCAAGTAGATATAAAACTGTTGCTATATATATATTAAACCTAAAGAACATCATCAATCTGTAAAGTAGCTTTAGGAATTTTGGCTCAACCAACTAAAGTGAGAACCAAAAAATGATATCCGCAGAAATATTTAGAAAGCATGAAAAACTATACCAACCAGAGAAACACTCAGCTAAATGCCAAAACATATCTATTTTTTTGGTTTTTTGGTTCTTTTTAAGCAAAGAATAGATAAGTGACGAGAGGCCCCGAACAACAAACAAGGTCAAGCAAGTTAACCGCCGTAGTAGGCATATTACAATGAAGGGAGGGGCTGCAGCACCCGAAGCGTTAATGATGAGAATCTAAATTAACTCCCTGCAAATGTACTCAAACGGAAGCCATCAAAAAGAGAAGCGTGGTAGAGGATGTCCAGTTCTAACGTAAGCCCCGATACCCAAGAAAGGTTCATAGTTTTTTCTTGGTAGACTTTAACAATGCACTGACAATATGACAAAATTACCGCCCTTCTCAGACCCAAATCTCTCACAGCAATCTACCCTTTGAGAGCCGCTCCGGACTCTGCAACCTCTGCATCGTTCACCGTGGTGGTGTCATGTCCTGCAATAATAATAATAAGATTAGAGTTCCATATTGCATAACCTATGCCACTAGAAGGACAGTTGTCACGCCATGGCGCATCAGCAGTGACAATATGCCACCCTTCATCCACAATGGGGAACAAACCTTGCAGTTGATTCGCATGAATAAGAGGCGAAACATTGTCAATGTAGTAACTCCTGGCTGTAGAAATATGCTATAGTTTGCAATTTTTTTTTTTTGAATTCATATCATTTCTAGAATTCATATGGCGAACATTAAGAATCCCATGTTACTCTATAGGTTCATAGTGCTCTTGCTTGGGGCCTTGTTGTTTTCTGCAAGATACAAGCCCTTTTTAAGATGATCTGTGTAGGTCCATGTTCCGGGGTTGAGAGAGAGATAAGAATAATGCCAGATGTCCTTTATGCTATTGTAGGAAAACATATCATAAGTGGTAGATTCCTCTTCGATGCCACATCCAGGACAAATTGGGTCTTCATACTCACTGCCGTGAGATTGAGCTTTGTTGGGAGACCATTATTCATCGCATGCTATAAGAAAGTACTAAATTCTGAAAGGAGCGTTGATCTTCCAGAGGACTCCTAGATCTTCTCCTCAGGTTCACTGATACCATTGTTAGAGTCTTTGGGAGTAGAGGAGATAACTTTATAAAAGATTTAGCAGTAAAAAGTCATTTTTCTTTTCTTTTTTGAAGATGGAAGCTGGGGTTAGGCAGACCCCCACCTGATTGTACTAAAAATGTAAGCTTTATATGAAATGGTAAATTCCATTAGAGTCAACACAACACAAATTGCTAACTCAGGAGGACAATTACCAAGAAATACAAAGTATCATCTATACAGGTAAAGCAATATATTAAATAGCTTTAAGAGCCTTCTTAGAACATTTCCTAAGTACCTCACTCACTTGATTTTTGAGTGCCACATAGGATTTTGTCCTCAAACAGTACCTCACCAACTTGGTTTTTCTCTTCATAAAAAAAGGTTGAGCCTTGTTTTCCAAGGTGTAACCTTATTTTTTTACGTCGCGATCAGGCGCCAAGTTTTGGGCGTTTGTTTGTTTTATAATTGGGTGTCTAAGGTGATGGCCAATTGTTTTTTTATTTAATTTTAAATCGGGCGCCTAACATTTAGGAGCCTTTTTTGAAAGGAATTAAATGGGTGTCCAACATTTAGGCACCTGTTGAGAAAACAACCTGAGGTGCTGTTGGATGAAATTGGACCTCACTCAGTTGAATTTTAGCTTTTATCACCCAATTGAGTGAGATACTTTAGGAGATGCTCTTAGTCCTATATTCCAATATTTGAATGATATATGCTTCACTTTTTTTTACTCTTTATCTATATCTTTGTAGGTCTTCATTCCTCCCCAGGAAGCTCATTTTTATATTCGTTCCATCTGAGTACATCTTCCGTAGCATGACTACTAATAGGGATAACACAAATCAAGTCGACAATACACAAAGATAAATATTCCAAAATTTTGTACATGTTCCAGGTGTTGGTAGTATGACACCTTAAATCCGCTACTTTTGTAAACTTTCTATTGTTCAAAACATGACTGTACAATCTTCCCAAGGGAAGTACACGGATCCAAGGTTCGAGCCAGAA
>JACGCM010001515.1:0-18437 GCA_014058105.1 Kingdonia uniflora
CCCAGTCCTTTTCATTTATTATTGCGGATATATTATTATTTTACAAGTGGGAAACAAGAAGGTCTGATTGCTCTTAAATCTCTACTTTAAATTTATCAGTTTTCTGCTTGTCAGTGGGTTAGTAGTATTAAATGTAAAGTTTTTATGGGCTCTCTATCTTATCAAAGAAGGCAAACCTTCTCTCCATTTTTTGGTTTTAATAAAGGCTTCTTCCTTGAGAAGTATCTCGGGATTTCACTCATCCAAGGGAGAGTTACTAAGAATATTATTGCTCCTCTTTTAGACAAAATTTGACTTAGAGCATCTGCTTGGAGTGGAAAGTTGTTCTTTTTTCAAGTAGGATTGTTCTTATAAAATCAATTCTCTCTAGCTTCTAATATTCAATATGGTTGTTTATAAAGGGACGACCTCCTCTGTTAAAAAAGGTTAAAAGATTCTTTGGATTTTCTTTGGTCTGGAGACCCCTCAGTCAGAAAATGCATATTTATCAATTGAGAGAAGGTGTGTAGACTCCCTTGTGAATGAGGCCTGGTATCAAGAAGCTATAAAAAATGTGAATCTCTCTATGCTCATGAAACTTGTGTGGATTTTCTTACCTCTCAAGATCCTTGGTCTTCTTTTTACAGAGACAAATATCTTATGAAAAACGGTTGCGTCATCAACTATTACAAAAAGCCTTCTCTCTGACCTGGGTTAAAGGGGCAATTTATAAGGTAAAAGAAAACTTGATCGAATTGGTTGATCGGTTATGGCTCTACCATCGATTTTTGGAGAGATTGTTGGGGCTCAGATATTCCCCTTATTGATAGCATGGATGCCCCTATCACAGCCTGGAACAGTTGCCACGTCAAACTTAACTCAATCATTCGTGATTTTAAATGGGATGCTCCTACTGAAGTTGCTTCTTTATAAAAGATCAAGGCATTGATCTTCAATCTCTTATTATCAAATATGGCGTGGTGATATAGTATGGTCTGGAGACATGATCATAAAGGTCTTCTATACAAAAAGTGTTCATGATATTATTAGAGCACACAGACCCAATGTGTGGTAGTGCAAGTTTACTAAGGTTAGTACTATTATGCCGAGGGTTGTTTCTTTTTTTGGAGATATGTCATAATGGTCTCCCTACTCTTGAATCTCTAAAAAAGAAGCTTCAATGTGGTCTCTAGATGCCCTTTTTGCTTGAATCATGAAGAAATTTTTAACCATCTTTTATGGGATTGTCATATAGTGAGGGCTATCTGGTCTTGGATAGGCCCTATTTTTTCCTTAAATGTTTAAGGTGCAGATCTAAAGCAACCCTTGAGTTGGGTCTTTCTCTTAGTCCTTATCTAAGAGATCTCTGGCTTGCCGCTTTTATGAACTTTCTTCCCATCCCTTGGCTCACAAGAAATAGATGCATATTTGACAATGGTACTTGGAGAGTTGACAAGATGAAGGTAAAGCTCTTGGTAGCTATTAAGGATGCTTCCTCCCTCTCGTCTCAACCTATGCACAACTCCATCTTTGATCTTAGCATTATTTCCCTTTTGAAGGTCCACGCTAGGTCTCATCTCTTGCCAAGGGCTTGAAGTTAGGTGGGTATTACCCTGGTTCGAAGAAATCAAACTCAACTGTGATGCATCTGCTCTAGGTAGCTCAGGGAAAGCGGGTCTCAATATCATTGCTAGAAACTCTCTTGGTGAAGTTTTGGATGTTCTTATTAAAGGGCTTGGCATCACTAAATTCCTTCTTAGATGAATGTGAGGCGATTCTTGAGGCTGTTACTTGGGCTCACTTTAATGGGTGGCCCAAAATATGGGTCGAGTCGGACTCATCTTCTGCCATAAATGCTTTTGTGAACAATGAGGTCCCTTAGAGGCTCAAATCATCCTGGGATAACAACAAAACAAGACTCCAATCCATAAGATTATCCCACAACTGAAGAGAAGCAAATTTCTCGGCAGACAAAGCTTCAAAACGGGGAAACTCTCTACCGAGTGGCACTAAAGAAATATTCACTAGGTTCCCCCTTTCATTCGTTGTATCGAGGATTCGAGTAGGGAATATTTTAGGCTTTCTTGATGATGTAGTTTTCTTTTCTTTATTTCCTTTTTTATTTTTGGGGAAAAAAAAAGAGGTACATGGAAGTTTTTCAACCAATTTGCATTTAAACTAGCTCCGGCTATCCATACTCGATTGATCTAAAATTGACTACCTCTTGGATTTTAAAGGAACCGCTCCACTAGCTATATGAAAAATACAGCTGCTAATGGCTTTGGATTGACTCATCTAAAAGAGTGCTGCAATCTGCATCGCTAAATCCCTCCAGGATGGGAAACCTCTGATAATGTCGACCCAGAGTCACGATCATGATCCTTTTCATGTACCACATTGTCCCCTAGTTTTTGAGTTTCACGAGGATGGTAGCATGATATCACAGTTTGTTCAATCTTGAATAATAAATCAGACTCGAGTAACTCCACAACAGTCCACACTATCTCACAGCTGAAAGAGAAAAAAGAAGAAAGAAATGTCTTCTCTCCCTCTCCTTCGTCTCTCTCTTCGTCCATCTCCACAAACCCTAAAACCCCCTCACTCTCTCTTTCAAACCTCCACCGTCGTTAGATCCCCCAACTCCCTCTACAAATCAACGCTCCTTATCTCTCCCCCGTCAACCTTAATTTGCAACTCCTCATACCAAGCAGTCCCCGCAACAGAACGACTGATCTCAGCCGTCGCTTATTGTCTCCCATTCTTCAACGGTCTCCAATACGGTCGATTCGTCTTCACACAGTACCCAAAATTAGGGCTTCTTTTGGACCCAATCTTACCATTGTTGAACCTCTATAGATCAATTCCTTATGCGAGCTTCGTTGCGTTCTTCGCTTTGTATCTTGGTGTGGTGAGAAACCCTAGTTTTACTAGGTATGTGAGGTTTAATTCAATGCAAGCTGTGGTTTTAGATGTTTTGTTGGTTTTGCCTTTATTGGTACAAAGGGTTTTTAGTCCTGGGAGTGGGGTTGGGTTGAGATTGCTTGTGACTGGGTATAATGCGATCTTCGTGTTTATTGTGATGTGTTTTGGGTATAGTTTGGGGCATTGTATTGTTGGGAGGACTCCTTATTTACCCTTTGTGGCTGATGCCGCGGATAGGCAGCTTTGAAGGGTTTTGTAATTGTGCATTGGAAACTGAATGTAAGATTTTTGATGAGTTTTTGTTGCAATGAGATTGATTCTGTTTTTCAGTAATTCTGTAATTGACTTGAATGGGTATTGTCTTGAAATTAGTGTGCTATTTACTTGAATTCATCCATTGAGATGCTTACTGCTACGTGATTATTATTAACTGTGAAGTTGAGTTTAACTCCCGTCCCCGTCTGAGAAGCTTAATGACCCTATTGTGAGTTGTGTATTTGACTTTATTTCCTGCATTGAAATGATTACGTTCCCTAATTAGTCGTCTATTTTACTTTAGTGAGAGCATTGAGAAGCTTATTTTTCCTTGATTAATTGTGTCCCTAATTAGTTGTGTATTTTACTTTAGTTCCTCAACGAGAAACTTATCCTTCTTTGATTAAATGTGTCCCTAATTAGTCGTGTATTTTAGTCTAGTTCCCTTAATGAGAAACTTATCTTTTCTTGATTAATTGTGTAATCGACGTGAATTCCAGCATTGAGAAGCTTATTGTTCACTGATTAGTTGTGTAGTTGTCTTGAATTGCTGCATTGAGAAGCTTATTGTATGTAAAGATTCCCTTGATGTACGATTCGCGTACCTTAATCGGCGGACATGGCAGTTAGTTGCGGTTTTGATGGATTTCAACGGATGTTTCCAGTCAGTGAATCATGCAGATATGCTTAAACAACATTGGAGCTTGGTGTGAACTTTAAACTGGAATTGGTTGCAGACAAGTGAAGAAGGCGTACCGTTGAGAAGAGGAAGCAAGCAACTGTTGTAAAAGCTCAGCAAGAACCACGAGCAGTGTGCTACACAAGCTCCCACATGTCGAATCACTTTCTGCTCTGAGCGTCCCTGTTGCAATGTCAGTACAGAACACTCAGGTACGATTTTATCTTGTTTTTTTTACATAAACTTCTATATTATTCCGATTAGGATTGGTTCAGGGAAATTCACGTGTAGTTTTTATTATATATTTGTGTTGTCAATAATCAATCTATAAAATAAATAACACTGTATTGAAAATAATACGATCAATCCCCATTTCTTTCTAGGCTTGGATTTATCATTCTAACATTAGTGAACTCTTTGGTGCTGTTTTGCTTATGCCTCATCATTCTTAGTCTTAATCAGTGATCACCTTTATGAAGAAACAATAATGAATGTAAATAGTGATCACCCTTATGAAGAAACAATAATGAATGTAAATCGCGTTTCTTCAGATGTTGAAGTGGGACGATTATGAAGTTTGTATCTAAAAGACTGATGAAGTGCATTATGGAATGAAGTGTGTCTCCCAATTTACGAATAAGAATCTCCCAATTTACAAATAAGAATACTAACAGGCTGACGATTAACTCGACCTTCCTAGGTTTGATGATAAATCTAATCAATTAACACAAAGGGGTATTTGAGATAACTAATCTAAGACTCTTTTCATTCATCAAAAATCAACCCATCATCTCTCATCACAAAAATGTCATTTATAGGCAGCAATGTCCCTTGGGATTCATAACTGACTAATGACTCCATAACTCTTAATAATTAGCCATAACTACTAAAACTAAGACTCATAATAAACACCCATAGTTAAGACTCATAACAAACACTAATAACTAAGTCTCTAAAGTGTTGTAGACTACTAAACATTGACCCTTAACATTCTTATTGGTTTCATACTGCATCATTCCCCTCTACTTGAGAAAAATTCGTCCTCGAATTTTAGAGGCGGTGTTATCAGAAACCCTTCCCTTAACTCGGCCCATGTACCGTCCAACAAACGATAATAATATACGGTGCATTCCACCGTAAGAAGCTTTATTGATATCTCCTGGAGATGTAAGGACCATAGAGTTCCAAAAGAAATACAACTTTTCACATATACGCCCTTTAAAATAATGATAGGGGTCCTCGTAGCTTGAACAATTTTGAATCATCTCCTTGAATAAAGTGTTCTCATAAAATGATTTTTAAGGCACCTTATCTGTCGTGCCCCAATACAATTTCTTGTTACCTCAAAAATTAAATTTTCCGGATACTCATCAAATGTTGGTTGTAAATTCCAATTAACATAAACCACTTTTTCTTCAATGCCATGAAGAAAAACTGGTTCATCATTGAGAAGAAAAGTGGAGTGTATGCTTTTAGGGTACTCACCCAGTATCTTCAAAGGACTGCTCTGAAAACCGATCTTCCCAACTCCGTGGCAGACTGTGTCATCGCCATATGTCGTGCTAGATCCGCTATTTCACCTCGTATACCATTGGATTCGGCCATCGGATTCGACCAACTCTCCAAGAACGTTGTTAGCTCTGATACCAACTGATGCAGTGCGTTATGAAATGAAGCGTGTTTTACGATTTACGGATGAAAATACTAACGGTAATTGTGAATCCGGCTGACGATTAACTCGACCTTCCTAAAGTTTGAAGATGAACTCAATCAATCAAATAAAGGGATATCTTTGGAAAACATTCCAATACTCTTTTTATTCATCAAAATCAACTCATCATCTCTCATTACAAAAATGCTATTTATAAGCAACAATGCCCCTTGGGATTCATAATTGACTAATGACTCCATAACTATTAATAATTAACCATAACTACTCAAACTAAGACTCATAATAAACACCCATAATTAAAGACTCATAACAAACACCAATAACTAAGTCTCTTAAGTGTTGTAAACTACTAAACATTGACCCTTAGTATTCTTATTGGTTCCATACTGCATCACAAACACACTTACATAACAATTTTTAAACATAGCCACTAAAGGACAAATTGATGAGATGAGGGTCATTATACCAACATACGTACGACGCACCTTGAGGGAATTCATCATATATGGAACTGATTTGGTCCATGTTGAGTTCAATCACTGGCTTCCAAATGTAACCGGTATTCTTTTTTCAATTAATCGAAGGAGTTCAGTAACAAATTAACAATTCCAATACAGTGTTTTAAAAACATGTCTAGAGGTGAAAACCAAGCTGCGAGGCACTTATCTGGGAGAAATGGATATAGAAAATCTGAACTTGGCAATGATGATTGCCTAGACCACAAAAAATGGGGTACTTTCATTGCCTATTTGCATAGAAGCTCCCAACCTTCATTATTCTTAAGATCTGTCTCAATTGTGTTTGGAACTTATAGATAGTAGCTGACTTGTACGTCATGAACGGCAATCTTTCTTATTACATATTGTATGACTAATGCATCTTGCGACTTTCCTGATTTGAATGGGAATAATGACGCTAGAATTCCACGGCTTCCAGAAGAGGTGGAGGTTGTGGGCTTCAGGTGTTTCAGTTGAGACGTTTTTCGAAGATAATTGGATAGCCAAGATTGTTAAAAATAGATATCAACTTGCAATGTCCAATTCAAAAATGTTGTTTTGTCCTCAATAGCGATATAACAGGCTGTGTTGTGGTGATCAACTTTAGGAGAAGTCACATTAGCTTTATTTACGTTCCAAGTATTTGGTGAATGATGGAATTCAGTAGTTATAGTCATTGAGTGAGATGTGTTTTCGAGAAGAAATCTAGTCTTTGTCAGGAATCTATGATCCTGTGAAGGGCTTTTCGAGTTCCCAATGGAAAGCTAATGTGGAGAATGCATAGGTGTGAGCTTGATCTAACATTCATGAGTTCTCCAAAGGCTACTTAAAAGTACTTGCACATAAAAGTGACTGGCTGAAGGTGTTGAAAATGAACGATTGGCCTCTGGCCGGCACATTTGATTTGAAAATCTTTCTATTAAGTTTCCTAGGAAGAGCTCAAATCCTTACTTAAAACCAGAATTTACATTGCATATGGATATTTAGAAGAAATTTTTAGATGTTATTTGGTTAGAAAGGTGTATCATGAACTGTATGCGGTTGATGTGTTCACAAATAACAGGGGTAAAGATATAGATACATTGCAAACTAATATTACAAGAAATATGCAAAAGATAAATGAAGCTGATGACTTACTAGGGTCTATATTTTGGGAATTTGGGATAAATGAAGCTGCAGGTCTTCAGCCACATGGAAACTTCTATAAAATTGAAGTAATAACTTGCTGAGGCTGTTTCATTTCAGTTGAATGTCCTCAATAAAGTGATTATATAGTTCTGCATGAAAGATGCCCTTAATTTTGTATACAAATTAAATCGGCATATAGAACAGTTTCTTTTAGCCCCTAAAACTGCAGGGTGAAGGAAGAAAAAGTGGAGACGAAGGTGACATATTCTGAAAGTGTGGCACTGCTGAAGAACTAGACAATGGTGAAATTCTTAGACGTTTGAGACTAACAATTTTGATTGTTTAGGTCTAAATCGATAGGTCCTAATTCCTTTGAATTAGTAGTCTGCTTAACCTAAATCAAGTTGATTCAATTAACTAATGTCAAGCAAGCAATTAGAAACATAAAGACATGGGCAATTTTTTTTAACCCTGTGGAAAACCTTTCTCAGGAGAATAACCCACAGGTCGCTGTCGAATCACTCGACAGCTAAACAATTCACTATTGAAAAAAATTACAAGAGTTTGACTACTTACAGACTCGATAACACATTCCTTGGTTACCTCTATTCTAATCAAGCTCCTAGCAACTGATTTCTTGTTCTCGCAACGCCTTGCCTCGGATAACGCACCAAAGCTTTAAAGCTTGAATCGCTCAAGTTTTTCAATCCATAATTAGGGTTTCTTGATCAATGATGATTGATTCAAGATGTGAGTATTTTAATTCTCTCTTGAATCTCTCAAGAGTAATCTCTCCCCACTCTAAAAAACAAGGTCTAGAAAAAATTAATTTTCGAATAAGTGAAGTTTGAAAAAACGAAAGTTATCTTTTATTAGAAAATAGAAATCACGTTCTCTGTTCGAATAGAAATAAATGTATTCGAATAGAAATCATACTGAGCCAATCTATTCGAATAACAAAGAAATCTATTCGAATAAAAATGTTCCCAGTTCTATTCGAATAAAAAATAATCTATTTGAATAGAAGTTCTGTTATCTTAAAAAAAACATACTTATTACCTGGGCTTGATATTTAGAATAAGGAGTTAGAAACCCACTTACCTGTTCAGTGTTAGTTCAGCTGTAGTCGCTCCACGTGCACTCACTGACGCTGGATAACCACGAGATAATGCTGACACCCACACTAGACACTAAATGAAACAAACTCCAAAATGGATGTTTCAATCTCCCCATTTGGTTCATTTTGTGTCAAAACTAGAACTATAGGTAATAAACAAAAATTACAAACTCGATGGACTGACTGACTCACTGAACATCCATTCATAAAAGCATATCCTCTTAAATCTCTGCACACTAAACATGATACATCACGTAACCGTTCATATTCAAAATAAAGAATTCAGAGGACACAAAGTACTACCTGACTTACCATCTCTCTCCTCCTTCCCCTTTTTGACACAGAAAAAAAAAATAGAGAGGAAAGTGAAATTAAATTATAAATGCCAAAATATATAACAGTTATGGAAGAGTAAATATCATGAATAGAATATATATAGCAAAAGCTTAATAGAGTATCAATGCAAAAAAAAATTGTTAATACATAACAAAGTCAGATAGAGCATCTACATAAATATACAAGCAATAAAGAGAGCAGACTCAAAAATAGTTACTGAACAGACAAAACACAGAACTATCACTCTAAAGTGCAAAAAATAAACCCAAAGTCACATACGACCTAAGATCCCTCATCTGTATCTGCGGCGGGAGGACCACTCGACGAGCCTCGCACTATACTGCTCAATCCGTCCACAGAAATCTGGAGTTGGCCTATATCATCCCTGAAGAGCCGAAACTGAGTCTGTATCTAAGTATCCAGGCTAACAAAACGAGTCTTCATCTGAGTGTCCAGCCTACTAAAACGAGACTCCATATAGGTGTACATAGAGGCAAAATCATGCGGGACCACTCCAGTATAAGCAGCTGTAGAAACATCAGGCATAGAAGTAGCAACAGTATTGTTAGACTTCTTGTGAGAACTCTTTATTTTCTTGCCAATTTGACAAGGACCGCACACCACGTTGCTCGATCTTCCTAACTTCGGTACTCCCCGAATCAACTCTTTACTTGTAATCTTGGACAAATCATTGAAGTTTATATGTCCCAACCTTTGATGTTATAAGTCCACATCACTCAGTTTTGCTTTGTTACACAGTATAGCTTCTTGTTGAATAACATAACAGCTATCAGCGGTTCTAGCAGCATGCATCAACGTTGTCCTTGAGAGTTCAAAGCATCACATCCACCTCTGGAAAATATAACAATGATCACACAGTTGATTGACACTAAGAAGATTTGCCTTCAGCTCCTCAACTAAGAGAACATTATCAATTGCTGGAGTACCAAGTCCTTCGGCCTTTCCCTTTCCTACCACAAGAGATGTGCTCCCATCACCAAAAGTAACATCACCTCCCTGAATATTCTCTAGGTGACTCAGCTTGGACCCATCACCAGTCATATGACGGGAACACCCACTATCCATATACCATTGAACTGACTTGAACACATTCAAAGTAGTTAGTGCAACATTGCACCTTATCTGAGGTGCCAAATCTATCTTTCGGACCCAAATGCTTCGAAAAGTTTTTCGACCTGTAGTTTCCTGTGTAAACCATCTAGACACATTCTCACTTTTCACATTATTAGTAATCACATTAGAATTATATCTATATCCATTGACTGGGTGAACATATGGTTGATAGGGTTTAACAAATCTACTGTAAGATGCAATATGTCTCTTTCGATCACATATAATACAATAATAAATTTGAGAGTAAGAAACCCGTTTGGGGTGATTATGAGTAGTGGATATCATGTTATGTTTGGGCACCGAAGTAGATGCAGGTACTTTCACAAACTTTATGATTTGAGGATTCTTGGCATTAGGAAGAGGTTCCTCATATCCTAGACCCCTTTTGTCACTATCCGTCTTTCCCATACATAATATTTTATCAATGTTATTGGCCCCATGACATAACTTCTCAAGTTTCTGCTGAAATAGAACTACATCAAGCTTGACCGAACGAAGTTCGTCCAAATTGATTTCATTTTCTCATTTGCATCATTAACTTCGTTTTCTAAAAATTCAACTTTGTCATGTAGGCATTGTTTCTCATTCTCAAAAACCTCTATCTTGTGACTTGTACTCTCAATTTTGCCTTGAAGTTCACACGTAAGTGTATTAACTTGGTCTTTCAAGACTTTGTTAAGTTTACTGAGTTTCATACACTTGGCGAGAGTCTGAGCATACAAGTCCTCAAGATGCAGGCCCTAAACTCCTCAAAGTCATTTTGTTCTTGATTATTCTGATTTTCATCATAATTTTCAAGTTTAAAAGCGTCAAAGTTATTATTGATACAATTAAAAATCGCAGGATATGCACAATATGGTCCATTATCAACTACTTGGGGATTACTCTCATTGTTATCATGTTCATCATCATTCATTCTGATATTCTCAAATTGCGAAGTAAGCATTTGAAGCTTACTTTCTTTAACTATATCATCACCTTCATGAGTTCGAAATAGGATGTCCCTAGCTTATTTAGAAGTGGTACACGCAGAGATATGTCGAAACTCATTTTGGCTCACAGCCATAAAGATAGCATTGAGGCCTTTAGAATTATAACCAACAATATCCTTTTCTTCTTTTGACCATTGGTTCCTAGGTTTAGGGACCTCAATAACACTCCTTGGTGGGCCTTATATCACAGTAGGGTGTGTCCATCCATCCTCAATAGCAATCCATACATCTTCTCCGATTGATTATAAGTATGCAACCATTGGGACTTTCCAGTATGGGTAGTCTTTGCCATCAAAGAGTGTAAGGCAATTTATAAGACCTTTAAACTTCTCAAAACACATTATTCTCAAGAAAATATCCAGGATCCACACTTAGGTTGTTAAACCTCAAAGCATGACCGCTCTGATACCAATTGAAATTCCTAGACGCTAGAGACTAACCAATTTCAATTGTTTTAGGTCTAAATTGATAGGTCATAATTCCTTTGAATTAATGGTCTACGCTTAACTTAAATCAAGTTGATTCAATTAACTAATGTCAAGCAAGCAGTTGGAAACATAAAGACACGGGCAAATATTTTTAACCCTGTGGGAAACCTTTCTCAGGAGAAAAGCCCACAGGTCGCTGTTGAATCACTCGACAGCTAAACAATTTACTATTGAAAAAGAATTACAAGAGTTCGACTACTTACAGACTCGATAAACACATCCCGTGGTTACCGCTCTTATAATCAAGCTTCTAGCAACCGATTCCTCGTTCTCGCAACGCCTCGCCTCGGATAACGTACCAAAGCTTCAAAGCTTGAATCGCTCAAGTTCTTCAATCCATAATTATGGTTTTTTTTGATCATGATGATTGATTCAAGATGTGAGTGTTTTAATTATCTCTTGAATCTCTCAAGAGTAATCTCTCCTCACTCTACAAAACAAGCCTAGAAAAAATTAATTTTTGAAGAAGTGAAGTTTAAAAAAACGAAAGTTGTCTTTTATTAGAAAATAGAAATCACATTATCTGTTCGAATATAAATAAATTTATTCGAATAGAAATCATGCTGAGCCAATCTATTCGAATAACAAAGAAATCTATTGAATAAAAACAGACTGAGGCATTTTTTTTGAATACGATAAAATCTATTCGAATAAAAATGTTCCTAGTTCTATTTGAATAGAAAAGATCTATTCGAATAGAAAAGAATCTATTCGAATAGAAGTTTTGTTATCTTAAAAAATACATACTTATTACCTGGGATTGATATTTAGAACAAGGAGTTAGAAACCCACTTACCTGTTCAGTGTCAGTCCAGCTGTAGTCGCTCCACGTGCAATCACTGACGCTGGATAAGCACGAGATAGTGCTGACACCCACACTAGACACTAAATTAAACAAACTCCACCCACTTACCTGTTCAGTGTCAGTCTAGCTGTAGTCGCTCCACGTGCACTCACTGACGCTGGATAACCACGAGATAGTGCTGACACCCACACTAAACACTAAATGAAACAAACTCCAAAATGAATGTTTCAAAGGACTCTTTGAAATGTTACAACCTCTTTCTTATGAGTGGCTATTCAATTGCGGTGTCACAATACATCTCATTCCAGTGGATATATCTAAGAGCTGTGGATTATGCTCTAAATGCCTCCTTGAAACTACTAAGTGAAGATGATGAAGAAATTCCTAGTGTAGAGTGTTAATGCAGCTTCAAGAATGGCGTACTCTAGTATGAGAAAGGCTCCGCAGGAACTAAGTATTATTGCCCTCTTTAGAGTAGGGATCATACAACCTGTACTCCACTATGAGAAAGGCTCCGCAGGAACTAAGTATCATTGCCCTCTTTAAGAAAGTATTTATGGCTCAACATTAGTAGTTGTCTCTAAAAAGTGTTTTTATAGACAAACCCACTAGGAAACAAGAGCTTTTGACTGTAGAAAGCATAGAAAGAATAGCCTGCTGGAGGCGCGAGAAAGCTTGACGCTCGTCTTCTTTGGCAGTCTTTCTAGTGCTAGGCGCTATTTTCAACAAGGTACCGTCATATAGGGCAAGCCTTTGGGGTTGTAGCAAGACACAATATCTAATTTATCGTCTCCAATTTACATCTACACTGTGCTTGCATATTTAAACAACCATCTTTTACTCGACAAATAAATTATCTGTAAGGTTGTCAAGTCACTGCAACCATCAGAAGATTACCCTATATTGACTGTTTACTTCTCATTGATATTGATGATATTACTCATAAAGTACAGTCTTGAAACCTGAGGTTTTATCCTATGTTTGGAGGCCGTTGATTAAGTCATAGTGGATTAATATGCATGGCTATTTGAATAATTGCATTTTTGTCAGAGCTATTGAAAAGCATGAATCAATTTCAGGATATCTTATGGTTTGCACCCAAACTCCATTGTTAGTTAGACTGAAGTTTCCATCCACATTTTGAAGGGGACTCAGTCACTCAGCATTAGATGCATCCAAAACTGCAAAAAAAATGGATATGCTGTTGGAAATTCAAAAAATGCCAGAAGGTCTTACTTTCTATGAAGATATGGAGATTTCAGAAAGATGGATAATACTTTCTTAAAGTTCCCTACTCCTAATGATGTATGAAATCCATCTTAAACTGGGTAAAGGTTGTATGATCCACGTGTTATACTAGACATAGCTTTATAAGGTGGATGACAATGAGGACGAGATAAACTGAAAAAGTGGAGGTACTCTTTTTAGGTCCAACGGTGTTCTTTGTTGGGCAGCTAGAAAAAACTGGAATTATATGTTCTTTAGATGCCCCTCTTTAAATTAGTGTGGATTGGGCTTGTGAAATCCTCGGAGAAATTGCGTACTTTTGAAATGCCTACTTCTGCCGTATCTAGAGTGAGAGAAAGAGAAGGGTCTTTAAATAAAATTACCTGGCTATTGGGGTGTTGAATAAGATCATTGCAGAGATTAGATTTGCACTGTAGTGATATTGCAGTCTTAAACAATTCAGAAAACATACATTTATGGAGCACGTCAACCTGGCTACATAAATGAGAGAACTCATTGCTAGTGGAGTTGGGGTCATAGATACAGATAGTTTTTCATTTAAGTCTATTTTGCTAGTATCAGAGATCAAAGTGGGATCAAAAACTAACATTCTCCCTTCTCCCTCTCCCTTCTCCCTTCGCCCCCCCCCCCCCCCCATCCACGAACGCCCCACCCACCTTACATCCTACCACCCACGGCCTCTTCGCCTCCACCGCTCCTCTCGACAACCCCCTCTCTCTCCCCCACCCCATCTTTCAGCATTTCACGCTCTCTCCCTTCTCTCCTTTTCTCTTCCACCACAAACCAAAAACCTAAACTCATGAAAAACTCAAACTACACACTGAACCACAAACCCAACCGCCATAACCCTAAACGGTCCCATACTCCCTCTCCCATTTTTTCTCCCTGCCATCTCTCCTTCCTTCAGCCACCGATGAACAAAGAAGAAAACGCCGGCACACACATCAAGGTAGAGGAGGAAAACAAACTTCTCAGCTCATGCAAGGAGTCACCACACACGCCCCATACCTGTTATTCATCTTGAAGACTCGACCTGGAACTATCTCAAAACAAATGGAAAAATCCATAGCTTTCAATCAATCTCACCGGACATAAGAACACATCATCATGGACGGAGTCTTGCGGGCGTGGGCGAAGATTATTCCACGTGTCCCTCCTTTCTCTTTCGACATTACGGGGAGGGATTCAAGAGTTTTTATTGCTAACTTTGACAATACAAAGGACCTGGAAACCATCCTAAATTCCCAACCGGTGAACGTGTTTGGGTATTCCATTCTCCAACAACGCTTCAACCTATGTTCCACCAATCAGAAATCAGATTCCCAAAGTTCCTATGTTGGGTTCAAATATCAGGTCTACCGTGCTGCATGCTTGGCAAGATATGCTCCGCATCATCGAAACAAATAGGAGAGTATGTAAGAGATGACTGGATAGATAACGCTACTGAAAACCGTCGAGGCAGTTTTTGTTCGCATCCAGGTAAACCTGTTTACAGAGAAACCGCTGGTTTTGTCAATTCCGATATCGCGTCCGACTCAGTTAGGTGATGTCCGGATCACAGTCCGTTACGAACGTTTAGAGGGATTTTGCCCTTACTGTGGAATTCTTACCCACACCCTATCCACATGCAATCGTTATAGAAGGTGAAACAAGAGCGAAATCGACTTAATTTACATGATAAATTCGAATTTCACTACGGCTCGCACATTCAAATAAACCCGCCAAAAACATCACCGAACCACGTTTCAAGAATTCTATTCCGGCAACCAATCCCCTACAAACCATCACCAATACCCCTCCAGCATGAGCAAGACATGAACTGTGACCAAAGAACTAATATGAATCGCAGAACAACCAGAGAGACGGAATTCTTACCTGATGGAAACGGAGATACAACCGTTCGTCACAGAACCAACCCATAACCCCCAGCAGAACTACCTTCAGAACAGACTCACATCAATGACTTGACTCGGATTGGCTTCAGCAGTTTCGGCTCAGGACAGAAAAACAAACGGATAGTGACAGTATGGCTACAGTGGAACTTTTTGATATTAGCGGGGTGCCGAACATCTAGGCAACACGTCGTCCGTCCCAGATTTTGGTGGGTCCGGAACAGCAAGGACTATTGATTTTGACGAGTTCGCTGAGGACAGATGTTACAATTGCAAGGGTAAGGAACAGTCAGGACCCACGCCTACTCTTCACAAATCATTGCGTTTGGGAGGGTCCACTTCAACACATCTTACTCTCCTCGACAACAAGCCTGCATGGAGGCAACAGTTTCAACAACGGCATGATGGCCTGGTTTATGGACCTACAACGTCACATCTGCTTTCTACCCGAACAGACTTTACGGGTAGCAAATCTATAAACTCTATTTTTTTAAACGAGTTGGGGACACACCTTGAAAACCATCATAACGTCCGATTTCAGAGACGGGACCCAAGCAGTTTTCGCCAAACGAATACTTTGTTGAAAAGCCCAATACAATTTACTCTAGACACAAGCAGCCCAAGCTCATCATTGGAGGCCCAAATTTCTCTTCTCACAAGCCCATAACCGATCCGTACTCCACTCAGAACTTCGTTGAGAAATCACGCTACCCGGACCGAGTTTGGTGGTGGGCCTGGCAAAAGCTCGTGGAGTGTACTAGCATAACATCCCCACTCCAAAAGCTCTTTGGTTCAAACCCCTCAAGAAGAGACCGATCGGACCCAAGGCCCAACCAACGACTGGCTTTCGACCCTCTCTTTCCGCTTAGCCCGGCCGACAAGACTCCCTCGATTGTTTCGGCCAATATCACACCTAGCTCCGTTTCAACACCTGCATTCTCTTCCACGGAGCCTACCCCTTTTGAAATTGGTTATTCCTCCTCGACCACTCGGGTTGGGTTACACCAACTCACAACGACTTCTTCGGAGACGGGTCTACCAGCAGATTTGGGAGCAGCACCAGAAAACAGGAAAAGTGAAAACGCCCTCTCACGGGTTCTCCGGCCTCAGCGAAAAGTACGGGCAATTCTCAACCAGCCAGGTGTGCATTATTCCTTTTCCTTTCAGTCTATTGCTCTTATTCATGATTATGGTCTAAAATTTGCTATACCTGCTAGTTCGATCATTTCTTTGTTATTTTCTATTCCCCATACCCTCAACCTGACCGGGGTAGACCCCCCTGGGTATAGAGCCCAAATCTAGAATTTGAAACGAAAATCTTAGCGTTCACGTTAGAAACAAGACCCCCAAGATTGGACGTGCCCAGTCGACGGGGAGGGATTTTGGAATACAGGTTCGTATTATTTTAGGAGACACTTTGGCTCGTATTCTTGCTTCGACCCTCATCACCGGACTAAGCCGGCCTGGACCATTTTGAAAACGACTAGGGGCAAGAAGGGCAAGTCTCCTAAACCACTTTCAGGGGCTGGGAAGAGCTTTGAAGATATCCGTAGATATTTCTGCGCTTCAGCCCAGACTTTCATTGCCTCGCCGCATCCCTCCGTTTTTTCCCATTTTGTGGCCGCCATCGCCATTGACAAAATTTGGAAAAATGACACCGGTAAGTACACTGGAACCCCCTCAGCTCACCCCCCTCGTCCCACCAGTATTCACCGTCCCTTCAAAGCCAATATTATCGAAGCGGGCCCGACACCGGCCCTCGGTGATCAATGATAGTTCTTTCTAGAACTGCAGGGGTAGCGGGAAACCCGCCACCCTTAGGGAACTTCTTAACATCCAAAGTAAGCACAAACCGGACGTGCTTTTCCTGCCTAAAACAAAGACCTCCGACCCTGACTCTTTCATGAAGTTCGCCAAGCTGGCTTCGATCACTCTCATAAGGAGGCCGCGACTATCAATACCGGGGGAGGCCTCTGGCTTGCCTTGAATAAAGACATCGAGATGAACATTCTGGCCTCCTCTCCCAGAGGCATTGACGCACTTTTTTCTTCTCTAGGGCACAATCCTTCGCGGAGTCCCCACAGATTCAATGGATGTGTTCCTTCACCTATGGTTCTCCTAAAACCCAGAACCAGTTCCCTACTGGACTGCTATTTCACAAATAGCCACCCGGATTCCTATTCCCTGGCTCATTATCGGCGATCTGAACTGCATTGTCTGTAAGGAGGAGAAATTTGGGAGAATACCTTTCGATGGGTCCCTCCCTAACCCCATGGAAGACTTTATGTTCAACTCGGCTATGATTGACTTGGGTTTCTCGGGTGTCCCATTTACTTGGTCCAACAAAAGAAAAGGGGGGGGGGGATTTGATTAAGCTCATATTAGATCGGGGCCTTGCCTCCGGGTCATAGAGAACCAACTTTCATGAGGCGACTATCAGGAACCTCCCTATTATCGGGTCAGACCACAGTCCTATCCTTCTTAACACGACCCCTTTCACCCACCAACTCCCCAAGCAATTTCACTTCCTCTCTTTATGGTCCGACCACGCCGACTACCAGGAGGTCATCAAAAAAGCATGGGAGGTGGATCAGACTGGTTCCCGGCCACTCCGGCTGTCTAAGAAACTAAGGCACACCAAGCGCGAGTTACAAACCTGGAACAGAGATGTCTTCAACGTCACTTCTAGTTTGGTCAAGGACCTCCGCGAAGAGATAAAACTTCAGCTTGAGCATACTACGGAGTAGACTGCCTTGGCTGAAAGTTCGCTTCAAGCTAGTTTGGACTCCATCCTCACCCAGGAGGAATTTTGTAGACAGATAAGTCCAGAGAGCTATGGCTCAAGGAAGGCGACCGCAATACCAGGTTTTTTCATATGTCTACAATCTGCAGACCTCGTCAGAACAATATTCGAACATCCACAAAGAATACGGATCTTGGGCACATGAAGAAAAAACATTGAGATGTTTTTTTAAACTCTATGAAAACCTGTTCCAATCCTCCCCCCTCCCACTAAGATTGAAGACCTCCAGGTTATGGAAAAGATCATTAGGACTGAAGACAATACACCCTTATCAAGATCCCTACCGTGAAAGAAATTAAAGAAAACCCTTTTTCCATGAATCCTAGAAAATCCTCGGGACTGGATGTTTTTACCGCCCTTTTCTATCAGAAATCCCGGGACACCGTTAAAATTGACCTTGTTCCAGCCATCCAAAGTTTCTTTCAGACGGACCACATGCTAGGCAAATTTAACCACACCAACGTTACTCTCATTCCTAAGATCAAAAACC
>JACGCM010002735.1:0-26257 GCA_014058105.1 Kingdonia uniflora
AACCAACAAGACTGCCACATCTCCATTTTATATGACCCACTCGTACATCAGGTTAATCTTGTTACCAAAGATGGTAAATATGGGGACAAGTCATGGGGTCTATATCTAGTTTTGCTCATGTAAATTTCTCATTAGAACGTACGTTGTAATGATACTCCCATAAGCTTATTGAGTCTTTTCAACGTACATACTTCAATTATAAGATTATCTTAGGTTGTTAGGTTTGGAGTGTATAAGGCTTGCACGTACTTTTTTAAATTTTATCTAAATCTAACACTTAAAACCTTATTGAAAACCCTCTAACATTACTAGTTATCTCAAAAAGGTTCGTTCATGTTTTGGCACTGAACGTACTTCAGTTTGTTAATATACCGAAGTTGAAGAAATTTCTTATAGGTTTATATCTATTTTCCTCAAGCACTGAACATATAGCCACAAGTGATCCACCACTCCATGTAGTTTAGCATTGAAATATTATAAATTATTACATTTTAATGGTTTTACCAGGTGCTGTAATACACTTTTTACTTTTGCAGCCTTGGTGCCGATTGACGCTCCGTCCTTGTAAAATTACTCAACAACAATTTTGGAAATAAGTAATATAGATACACTCTAACAATTGAATAGAATGCTATTAACTCATAACCATTTTGTAGTAGCATTTTCCCATATTCGACAAGGATGAGCCAGCATACATAGTCGAAGACAGTCCGGCATTCGAGAAGATACCCGTCAACGGCCATAAAGTCTTCAACCTACTAAAAGTAGTCATTATGTCTGGTCAAGAAAGAGCCGTTTAAGATCCGTGAAGTTCGCCCACTACCCCGAATAAAAGACTGTTTCTTCTTTGTTAACTACCTATATTTACTATAAATACAGGCAGAGAATAAATTATTCATCTCTGTAACTTGCCATTCGTTCTTCCGTACTTTACAGATATAACAAAAATTGTAATAACTAGAAACTTATTGGATTTTACATCAAAACCCTCCTCGAGGTCGGATTTTTCTCAACCTTTACAGAGCTTCTACGTAAATCTTATTCATTAGACTCGTTATTGCCTCATCCTTACTAAAACTATTTTCAAAGAATATCCTCCCAGAAAACACGCCATTACAATTGGCGCCATCTGTGGAATACCACACTTTTCTTTACTACCTCTGATCTGAAAATAATCCGATGAAAAATGAATCTCCAAAGCCATTCTAGTACAATAAGAGATTACGAGATCAATCCGATACCAGAAGTAGTTAACCTGCACAGTGTTGTGATCAAACTTCAGAGACAAATGGAATTAGAAAAATCCCAAAGTTTGAAAGATCGGTCCTCCACGCTCAGGCTCTCAAGTGGAAAGAGATAAAAGAAGAAAAACCCTTAACCAAAAATTCGAACACATCAGAAAGAGATGGAGAAAATTATAGGGAACTCAAGATCGACTTACTGGCCGTCAAACGTCACTTCCACAAGCCCGAAGTGATCATCAATACAGAGCAACCCCAAAAGATGATCAACCAAGAGAAGAAAGAATTCAAACTTCCCGATCCAGATCCAAAAATCTAGATAGGGCTTCCTGACACTTTGGGCTTAGATCCTCAGCATCGACAACTCAAGGAAGTTGACTCACCCGTCACCAAACTTCTCTACCACTAGAAAGAAGACCAATCAGGGACCGATTGGGACCAAAAGGACAGGAAGATTTTGATCTACATGTTGCAGCCGTACCAATTCCTCCTCTACAATTCATCACCTTGGATAACCTAAACAATAGGATCCAAGCCATAAACTCTGATAATCTAGGCCGAAGATCTACCCTCGAAAAAATTAAGACAAATCCCATTTCTCCACATTTCGAAGTTATGCCTATTCAAGATAATTTTAACATGCCAAAATTTATTAAGTTCGCAGGCCTCATTGACCCTCTCACCCACGTCCGGACTTCAAAGCTGCGGTTGGATTATACTCCAGACTCGACCACATGCTATGTTAATATTCAGCCAGATGGTTTCATACTATCCCCGAAGGCTCCATCACCATGTTCAGCCAACTACAGCGTCTCTTCGAGTCAAATTATGCTCACACTAAAGAGCGAGAGATCACTGTAGATTCATTGTTTTTCTTCAAGCAAGGCACAAAATAACCTTGGCAAGCTTTTACAAGAGTTTCTTATGAGAAACATAAAAAATTGGGAACTCAAATCCTGCTATCGACTCTAAGGTTTGAGAAGAACTTACCTCGCACAAGCCCTGAACGGTGACAGAGATGATCAATGCTATTAATAACTGCATCGAATTAGAATGATCTTAAAAGAACAAGATGAAGAGCTCCTCTGTGATCCAACCTCGTGAAACATTTACATCTCAACCCCAAAAGTTAACCAATACCGTAGCGCCCAAGCAGCGCGGAAGAAACACCAACAATGCTAGGCGAAGAGATAGAAGGCCAGACAGATCCGCCCCTGTTCTACTTCTAATAATAACAACTCTCTCCGCTATCTTAACAATGATAAAGGGAGATGAGTTTTATTGGGCCCCGCAAGCGATTACGGACATTCCCAATAAACCTTTATATCATTATCACAATGTACACAACCATAAAACTGACAACTGCTATTCTCTTATTCATACTTTTCATCGCATTCTATTAGCTGGATGACTTCATAATTATGTAGTCGATATTCAAAAGTTCCTCGAAGAAGAAACTAAAAATGAAGGCGTCGAACAAGAGCAAGTTCAAGGGAAAGCTCGCCATCTTTACATGATCGAAATCGAAAAAGGAAAGAAAAGGAAACAAGATGATCAAATTACAGCCTGTAGGAAAGAAAAGGAAACAAGATGATTGAATTACATCTTGTTGCAAAATGACCTCCTCCGATAAGTCAGCAAAACTTCTCCCTAGCTCGAGCAAATCAAAACGTCCTTACCACATTACCTTTGAAGACTGTGATGCCAACCATGTGAAGTATACTCATGACGACCCTCTGGCCATTATGTTCAAAGTAAGATAGGACTACCTATACACGCTTCTCGTCGATACAGGAAGTACCACAAATGTTTTATTCAGAAGGGCAATTGAGGTTCTAAGATACAAAGATTCCATGAAAGCTTCGGCAATAACATTTATAGGTTTTAACTGTTCAAAAGAATCGGCAATAGGAAAAATTATACTGCCAGTTCAGGCAGGATCAGAAACTACTTTCGTTAAATTCATAGTCATCAATGCTGAGTCCAAATATCTAAGAATTTTAGGGCGAAATTGGCTGTATTCGATTAAAGCAGTACCATTTACATTTTACTTGGCATTAAGATTTCCAACGGATCACGGAGTCTACGAAATTAAAGGCAGCCAAGCAGTTGCATGTATTTATGAGAATACCACCACCAACTCGCATACGACAAAACTTCTCAAGGAATAACAGCTATAACAGGAAATACCAGCCACATTCGAGCAGCATGACACCGAGGTAGCAGATTTCATTGAGCTTGATGGGCCTGGGCGTAATACCTTCATTGGCTCCAATCTATCTTCTGAGGAGAAAGAAACCATTATCCTGCTCCTTAAGATAAACGTCGACATCTTTGAATGGTCATTCCAAGAAATGCCCAGTATTCATCCTTCCATCGCATACCAAACTAACCTCCTTTCAGACAGTAAAGCAGTCGTAAAAAAGTATCAAATCTCGCTCCCTGCCTTCGGGAAGCCGTTAATGAGGAAATTGATAAACTCCTTCGAGTAGGATTTATCAGGGAAGCCAAATAGCGACAATGGGCTTCTAACATATTGGTAGTCCCTCAAAAAATAGGAAAATCAGAGTCTGTGTCAATTTCACATAACCTAAAAATTTTACCCCAAAAGATAACTTTCCCCTCCCACTGATTCTGCAACTCCTCAAATCGATTGTCGGATTTGAACTTCTTTAATAATCGATACAGCTTTCAGTTACAATCAGGTTTATTTGCAAGTGAAGATAGGATATAACAACTTTTATTACAGAAAGAGGTCCTCACTATTATACAGTAATGCCTTTCGGGATAAAGAATGCAGGAGCCACTTACCAGCGACTCGTCACCAAAATGTTCAAAGATCATTTGGGCAAAATCATGGAGGTATACATCGATAATATGATTTGCAAAAGCCTGAAGTGTGAAGATCATTTCAAAGACCTCTAAATCATATTTGATATCCTTCGTATTTACCAGATGAAACTCAACCCTGAAAAATGCCAATTAAGTGTTGCGTCTGGTAAATTTCCGGGCATCTAGTTAGTAGAAGGGGAATTGAAATTGATTTGGCACAAATCAAAGTACTTATGGCAATGCCATCTCCTTGAACAAAGAAAGATGTACAAAAATTTACTAGCAAAATTGCCGCTCTACACAAGTTCATATCTAAGTAATCTAACCAATGCAAACTTTTTTACCTCCTTCTTCGTGGAAATCCAGCTCCACTATCCAAAAAACTGACCATAGAAATCGTTTGGACTCCCGATTGTGAATTAGCTTTCCAGGTTCTTAAACGATACTTGGGGCATCCTCCTATCATTAGCACTCCAGTTGATGGTGAAATACTAACAATGTACTTGTATACAACTGATAATTCCATTAGCTAGGTCTTAATTCGAGAAGACGAAGATGTAGAAAAGCCAATCTACTTCATCAGTAAGACTCTCATGCCTACCGAGAAAAGATATACAATAACCAAGAAACAGCTACTTGCTTTAGTCTACAACTCTCATAAACTTTGACCTTATTTCCAAGCACATCCCATCAAGATCATTACTAAAATCCTCTCAGAACTGTACTCTCTAAAAAAGAAAATCTCAAAGAGTTCAGCATTGGTCGTATTCCTTGGAGAATATGACATCTTTTTTGAACCTCATATATCAATCAATAGACAGGCAGTAGCTGATTTCTTGGCAGATTTTCCAGTCGAAGACCCAGATTGGGAAGTTCTCAAAGAAGTATTGGTCAATGACACAATTACAGAGCCAGACGCCTGGTCATGAAGCATAAGGTGGAGACTCCTTATTGATGGATCTGCGGGACCGCGAGGATCAGGAATCGGTATTATTCTCATTACACCATCCATTAATCACATTGAGAAAGCTATTAAACTCAAATTCTATACCACCAAAAATGAAATAGAATATGAAGTTGTCCTTCATGGACTAGATCTTGCTATAACACTCAGAGCAGAAGAAATAGCTGTCTATGTCGACTCCTTACTCGTCGCCAATCATTACAACAAAATATTCAAAACTTCCGAAAAGATGGTTGACTATGTAGCCTTGGCTGAAGAAAAAATGAGCAAATTTGTTTACCTCCCTCGTGCCAAAAATTGCCACGTTAACGCATTAGCATACATTACCGCAATGCTCGAAAATAGTGAAAAGAGAACTTTGGAAATCGAGGGTATCGAACATTTCAGCCTCGATATAATCTCTATAATACACATCAATATTGCTAAAGACGAAGATAAAGATGATTGGAGAAGACCTTTTTATGCATACCTTAATTCCAACATCCTCCCGAATAACAAAGAAGAGGCCCGAGCGCTCCTAGCCAAATGTCAATAATTTATAGTCCAAGATAAAATCCTCTATCACATTACGAGAGGAGGACTTCTTGTCGAATGCATCTTTAAGAGCCAAGCCCAAATAAAAATTGTAGAACTTCATAAAGGGATTTGCGCATCCCCTGTTTCAGGATGATCCTTAGCCCAAAGGGCATTAACTCAATGTTTATACTGGTCCAGAATGCGACAAAACTGTGAAGGCTTTATTCGAGATGCTACAAATGCCAAATCTATGCTCAAGACATCAAAAGCCCAGCACTCGACTTGCACATTAGCAATATTCTCTGGCCATTAAAAAGATAGGGGATCGATATCATTGGGCCCTTCCACCCTACATTGAGAAATCGTAAATTTGTTCTTGTGGCCACAGATTACTTCACAAAATGGGTCTTCTTTGTCATACCGATGAAAATGAAGTCATCAAGTTCCTTTGGGAACACATAATTACCAGATTTGGCTACCCACAGATGATACGATCCGACAACGGGAAATAGTTTATCAGTACCAAAGTCCTCACTTTCCTTAACAAGTACAAGATTAAACTCTTAACTTCAACACCATACTACCTTCAAGGCAACAGACATGCTGAAGCCATCAACAAGAGCATCAAATCAGGACTCCGCAAGCGCCTCGACGAAAAGAAGGGCAGATAGGTCGATGAATTACAGAGTACCCTATGGGCATACAGGATAATACCTCGAACATCCACAGGCTGTACTTCATTCATGATGGCCTTCGGTACTGTAGTAGTCATACCTTCAGACCTCGATCTACCAAGTGCTCGAAGAAAAGTCCCAGATGAAGACAATGAGCTAGGTGTCCTCTGCAACCTCAACTGGATCAAAAAAACCTGAGACAAAGCCATTGCAAACTTGGGACGATATCATGACACACTGAAAAAAGCTTGCAACAAAAAGGTTCGAAAACAAAAGTTTGGCTTTGAAGACCATGCCCTTCGACGAATTCAAGATAGTACTCGGCCTAAGAATTCTGGAAAATTATCAAAAAATTTGGAAGGGCCATACATTGTCAGTGACAAAATAGATAGTGGTACTTACTGGCTGATGATAGATTATAAAATCCAACTCAAATATCTATGGAATACTGCCCAACTAAAAATGTTTTATTGATGACAACTGTAACCACTTTCATTAATTCAAATAAACTATCTTTACTTTTACTTTAATTTTTACTATCTTTACTTAGTCTTGATCCATAATTGATAGGTATGTATCAGATAATCAATCAACTTTACTATCTTTATTTGTTCTCGGTCCATACTTGATTAGTATGCATCAGAAAATCAATCATCTTTACTATCTTTACTTGGTCTCGATCCATACTTGATAAGTATGCATTAGACAAGAAATCATCTTTACTATCTTTACTTGGTCTTGATCCATACTTGATAAGTATGCATCCACACTACTATCATCTTTACTATCTTTACTTAGTCTAGATCCATACTTGATAAGTATGTCAAAAACTAACATTCAATCCTTCAATAACAATATCCAATTACAGGATAACATTGTTTACATTTATTACTTATTGGACAAAACATGTTATGCTTTTGTTCTTTTCCATCCAATCCAGTTATCCCATTGAGGATTAACATCTGGCAATCATTCCAACTACTTGCCATTACATGGCCATCTTTACATACACACGAATAGTTGCTTCAAACAACACTCTAAGCTATCTACATTCACATTTCACTATATCAATCTTATTGAATACCAACACTTAGCATAAATTTAAATATGCATCAAATATTTTCAAACAACATCTTCGAATACAAAGCATCAGTATTAAAAAACACGGTTAAAATTGTTTTGGTCCCATCGACCACTTTTACATTTCTTATTAAACAAATTAATGTTTGCAAAAATATATTTACACAACAGGAGGAGACACCACATCATCAACCTTCGGTAACCCTTAAGGAGCAAACACATCCAACATTTCTCCCTTCTTGTCCTCGATCAAAGCTTCTTTCTCCCTTGTCAAATCTTTTTTGATGTTCTTGTACGCCACAACCTGATTTGCCAGATCGCTACTACCAACAATGCGATCTTTGGCCCCTGTCAATAAATTTTTGATCTGCATTACATTTATAAATTGAGTATTCGAATGACATGCCAGATTCTTTAATTGAAACAAAACAGAAAAAATTCTCACCTTCGACATGTTTCGGCAGCCCTCAATGAGAAAAGATATCAATCTGTTTGCACCAACAAACTGTCATTCACTTCCGCCTGCAGCACATCTGTCCCAGACACATACACGTTCATAGTCTTCTGGGCTACAATCTCAGATTTTTTGACAAATTTTTTCTTCGAAGACTCTGGCTCCACCCTCTTCTTCGGAAGCGTACTTGTCGAGCCTCGTGGAGGTTGCCAATCAGGCAAAGTAATTGGTATATCAATCTTCACCCCCTCCTCATTTGTTGATCTTTGAGAAGACCTCTTCGGGGGAAGTAAGGGAGCAACAACTTGGCTAGCCGCCCTTTTCTTTTTACTCTTTCCCAATGTTTCAATGAACATTGAATCTTTCTCCGTAGTTACAAAATCCGTCGTATACCCAGCCAAAGAGGGATTTTCCAATGGCAAACTAGATTCTGAAGCCCTCTTATTCTTCGCAGACATCTTACCGTCGATAACTAAACTTCTGCCTCTTTTACCCTCGACCTCTTTAAGCCTGCCTCTTAAAAAAGGGTACCCACTCGTTCTTGGTCGATGACAAGATTGTCAATCCTACCAAAGTACCCATTCATAATCTTGTACAATTCCTCTTATACTTTAGAGTTCTTATCGATCTTCTTCAAAGCTGTACAAACAACAAAATACCAATTACACACAGATTTAGACATAAATCAAACAATAATATCGACATTTACGTTACCTAACTACAAACCTAAATAAAAAGTCTTTGCTTTTAAGGGCGCCCCAGGGTCTTTCTTGTCGAACTCGTAGTTCCCAGGCACAAGTAGATGCTCATCGCTATATCGCCCTCCTGTTGATACCATGTAGTAAAACAACGATCTCTTCAAAAACCTCGCCAAGTATTGATAGCCTAGCTTCTTCGGTTTCATCTTAAATGTATACTACACACATAAATCGTCAAATGTGATCAACAATCTCCCCTCCCCCCCTTGAATTCAGTCGACCATTTATTGCCCCATATACGCTAAATAGGTCATACACATTTGGATTAAACTGGCCAGGTGCCACGTCAAAAAAATTCATCAACTTCTTCTTGTCAGCTTGAAGAGGAAACTTCAACCCCTTCTTAATTTATTCTCGATACACGAGAATCCTGCCCAAGGGTACTTCCTGGTCGATCATATCATATTGATACTTCTCTAACCTAATATCTTCAGGAATACCATACTTTTTTTTAAAACTCAGTATCTCCTTCGTTTCTGGACTCAATCTGTAACAAGCCTCCTTGCCCTCCTCCACATCTTCCTCCCTACCCCTACTACCTTCTCGATCACTAGTCTGTGGCTCATGATCCACATCTGTATCGGTAGCCTTCTCATCAGAAACTTTGGCAATCCTAGGTACCACTCTATATTGTTCAATACTAGCTATGTTTGCACTACTCGACCCCACCCTATACCTACTACCCAACTGCTGAACACAAAATTTGACATTAGCTCTGGCGACAAGGGAAATGATATCTTAAGAAATTCAATGAATCTCAGGTCAAGGTACTTCTTAATAGGGCTGCCCCTACAGAAGAACGGTAACAAAAACTTACAAGAAGGTCATTCAGAATGACAAGATCCCTAGACGCCCAGACAGCCTTCACATCATCATCTTCACTATGAGCAGTAACCCCTTCTCCAAAAATTTGATGAACTTCAATGCCTTCGGTAATAGAAACTGAAGCCAAACCCAATGGATACCTCAAGTGAAAATACTCTCTAACTCCACCTCCACCAAATCCCCCCACTATGATGACAACCAGTACAGGATCAAAAAATAAAGACTTACCAAACCACTTTAACTCTGCTTGGTCGTCACGATAACCGTCTTCATCCTCAGGCCACTTGCTCTACTACACTTGGGGCGACATATTTCCCCAATCCACCACCACAAAAGTCTTCTTTACACCAGCTATTTATACTTCCACTTCCACTTCCAGTTACCAAATTTAATGTTCCGTATTCAATGCTCCTAGGGAAAAACATGACCAGATTCACTTGACTTTAACCTCAAAAATGACAACATGAAGACTTCCTAAACATTCGATAACCTTTTCAGATTCCAGTTTATTCTCGACACAACCACAAATACTTCTGTCAAGAATGGGGCGATTATAGCAACATATTTCCCATATTCGACAAGGATAAGCCAACTAATCCATAATACGATTGAGAAGCTTATAGTTAGTAGAGAAACATGAAGAACACCAAAATTGGGAAAAATAAAGCTTCAATTGCTTAAAAAAAACAAAGTAGATTACAATAAATCACTGCAAAACCTTAGGCTTCGCCCAGAACTCTTTCAGATCTAACATAAACAAAATATAACCTAGAAAATAACCTATGATCCCTTTATATAGAGGGAACTCAAAATTTCAAATCGAACGCATCTCTAGGCAAAAGTACGCATCATAAATAAAACCACCGCCAGAGTCGTTCGAATAAACTGGGGAGTCATTCGAACGACCTTACGACTAACTGGTCTAAAGCCCTAGAAACTTGCCTGGTCGTTCGAACAAAATCCCAACTCGTTCGAACGAAAATATGGCTCTGGGCCAAAATTCCAGAGGACATGACAACTCGTTCGAATGACACTCAACTTTGTTCGAACGACTTTGACAAATCTTAAAATAACTCTAGATCCTCCTAGATTATGGCTCCTCCCTTCATCTGGCGAGCTTGCTGTAGCTTGGACTGTGTAGCTAAAAAGTGGAACGGTTTGTGATCAGAATGTACCACAACCTCCACTTAGAACTTTCCCATGTCGGTTTGTTGCTTATAAGAAGTTGTTATTATAGAAAACACTCTAGCCGACGTACCCTCTTGAACCGGTTGAACCAATAACACAAACTTGTCGCTCGCATTAACCAACCGCTTTACCTGAGTTGCCCGTTACTAAATTATTTGTGGTGACATGCTCCTTACAAGCATTGATATGGAACTCATTTCCCTCATTCACAAGATGATACTTGCGAGCTCTATGGTAATGAATCGCATCTCGGTCCCAAAGATAAGGGCTACCCAAGATGACCTGACACACATCCAAAGGAACCACCTCACAGGTTACCTCGTCAATAAACTTCATAGAAATCGTAAACCTAAAAGTACACTATTTCGTGATCATCAATTCCACATCTTTCTAAATCCACCCCAAACCATACGACTTAGGATGAGCTGTAGTCGTCAAACCCATCTTCTTCACCAACGTCTCAGAAATCAAATTTTTCTGACTACCTGGATCCATAATGGCCTTGACTAAACTCTGTTTTACCTGAATACTGACATTAAAAAGTTCTTCGTGATTCTCCTCCTTAGTAGCCAAAGTCTGCTGAAACATAAGTGTAAGCTTAGGATTCGGTTTACCTACATATGGAAGGTCAACAACCTCTGCAGCTAGTACATATTTCTCTTTATTGCGCTTCTCCTCCTTCGGCCGAAGCTCCGGGTGAATTTTTAACAATAATCGGAAAGATGCCCACTCTCCAAACAATGATTACAATAAAACTCCTTGGACGGAGACCCCTCTCCTTTGGCCTCTCCCTTATGCTCGTTTTTCCAACTAGACTTATACCCCGACTTGATCTTGTCGTCTTCTTTGTCACTTTTCAAGTACTTGCCTTCAATGGCAATTTCCTTTACGGTATCATCCTCGATATTGGCCACAGTAAAGAGCTTCAACTCTGTCTTAATGGACTTCAACAACCCCCCGTGTACTTCATGAATACCTCATACGCGTCCACATCAATGTCCAATACTAAAGCTTGGTTATGGAACGCCGTAGTATGCTCCTGTACGGATTGCTCAAACTTTTAGCACAAATTGTACCATTATACCATCTCTCTTGCTTATACCCAATTGGATAAAACTGCTTTCGCACTAAAACCTTGAATTCTTTCCAACCCAAATCTCCTACATCATGGCGTTTCCGATAAGATTTCTACCATGTGAGTGCATGACTTGTGAATTTCAACGTAGCAAAACATATTTGCTGAGCATTGGAGTATTTGCTAACAAAAAAATAGGTCTCTAACCTATCGAACCAATTATCCAACTTCTCGGCATCGACGGAACCATCGAATACCGGAATCTCAATCTTAAAATTGATACGAAGATTTCGCATAAGATTCAATGACTTACCAAAACCTGTGGGCTCCTTGACGGATTCAGCATCACTAGAATCACTATCCACTTTCCTCCCCGAGCGGCCTCGCCGTGTCACCAAAGTGGAAACCTTCACGAGGTTCGTGAGACAGAATTGTTTAACTAACTCCCCTACCGTAGAAGTTAGGTCAGAAACTATCGTTTCTAAAAGCGTGAGTCGATCGTTGGCCTCGTGCATCTCCAAATCGTTCTTCTTCTTCGAATTAGGTTTGCGATGGATCGCCAATGGACTCACTAGCTTCACCTTCGTTTGCTTGAGACGGTCACGTGTAAGGACCATATACCATAATCAACCCCTGAGAATCAAAACTGGAAAACTGATACCACTTAATCTACAATATGATTGAGAAGCTTTTAGTTAGTAGATAAACACAAAGAATACCAAAATTTGGAAAATAAAGCTTTAATTGCTTAAACAAAATGAAGTAGATTATAATGAATCACTCCAAAACCTAGGCTTCTCTCAGAACTCTTTCAGATCTAACATAAAAAAGTATAACCTAGAAAATAACCTAAGTTCCCTTTATATAGAGGGAACTCGAAATTACAAATCAAACGCATCTCGTGGCAAAGCACGCCACATAAATAAAACCACCGTCAAAGTCGTTTGAATAAACTAGGGAGTCTTTTGAACGACCTTACGACTAATTGGTCTAAAACCCTAGAAACTTGCCTGGTCGTTCGAACGAAATCCTAACTCGTTCGAACGACTTTGACAAATCTTCAAATAACTCTAGATCCTCCTGGATCACCAGCATAACATAGTCGAAGACAGTCCAGCATTCGAGAAGATGCCACGTCTACAGCTACAAAGTCCTCGACCTACTAAAAGTAGCCGTTATGCCTGGTCAAGAAAGAGCTGTTAGAGATCTGTAAAGTTCGCCCATTACCCCCGAAATAGGAGACTGTTTTTCTTTTTGTAAACTGTATATATCTACTATAAATACAGGCAGATAATGGATTATTCAGATCCGCAACTTGACCATTCGTTCTTCCTTACTTTACAGATACATCACAAATTGTAATAACTAGCAACCTATTAGATTTTACATGAAAACTCTCCTCGAGGTCGTGGTTTTTCTCAACCTTTACTGAGTTTCCACCCAAAATCTTATTCGTTTAGACTTGTTATTGCCTCGTCCTTACTAAAAGTATTGGCAAAGATTATCCTCCCGGAAAACATGCCATTACACATTTGTTAATATCCTCACCTGAGACATAACTCGAGCATGTTCATCCCCACTATCTAAGGGCAATAGATGTGCATCCACTGTTCCCATGGCTTTAGGCAGAGACCCACAAATGGCCCACTGGGCCAGCATAGAGCCAAGTTTGCGGTTGCAATGAGATAGTCCAGAAGCCCAAAAGCCTATGCCCCAACTAACTAATCCCCACACATGCAAAAGCTCAACGAACCAATACACATGCTAACCACACATGTCACACAAGTTGGCTAGTATTTGGTGGTCGTAAAGGTAGTCTTTAATCTATAGAAGAACGACAATCGAAATGAAAGAAGAAGAACAATGATAATTCCAGTAAATCTTCCTCATTTCTTCTTATTGCTCAAAAAGCAATTGCAACCAAAAGAGGCTTAATTACACCTTTGTGGATTACAGTGGAATTCAAATTCAACTCCTATTATAGTCAGTTGGTGGATGAAAACATATATGAATTAGGTTTTAGCTATACAAAATACCTATACTAGTCCTAAAGTAAATGCATGGATTTGGGCTCAAACCTCGTTCGGTTGTAGTGCAAAATCGTACATTGAAATAATCCAAAGTTCTTTAGGCTTTATCTGCGACAAAATACGGGCCGAAAATCAGGGGTAGAGATCCTCTAGATCAGTGGAGGAGGGTATACTTACATTGGTCACCCTCATGGCCCTTATAAAAGAGGTGTACAACTTCCAAAAGAAGAGATCAGTTTCCCCTCTTCTCTTTGAGATATTCTCTCCCTACTCAAACCCTAACTATTCTATTGTCAAGTCCCCCTAGCAACATTTGGCATCCCCACTGGTGATTAACTTGATAAATAGGGAAGCGAAAAGTTTGGTCGCAGATGTAGAGATCGATAAGCTTTGAGTTTTGTGTCATCATCTTCTGACCTTAACTCATATAAGTGCCATTACTGTATCCCATATGCGCTACTGTAAAGCCAAGTTTCCATCATGAGCACACCCACAACCACAAATTTATGCCATCCAAGAAGCACATGCTTCATAGAGCTTAAGTTTCATGAAGTGATCGCGATTAGGAGCGAGCCACTTTGAGTTTATTGCCTTTTCGGGTTGAGGCAGTTGCAATGTTTGTCTTGGAGACGCTCGTATCAACAAAATTGAAGACAACTAATTTACTCCTTACGTACTATGGTGTGACATATCCAAGGCTAGAACTCCTCCCTATGGGCAATACCCAAAAATATCCGAACACCTATAACGTCATAATTATCTCATTTGGGAGCATGTAAACATGCAGAGGCTCTGGTAAACAAGTAGTAGTTGGTTCAACTACAAAAATAAAACGTGGGGCATCTCTTTAACCACATAAGACCACAGAAGAGAAATGCAACATAGCTTTTTGCTACATGTAGCAAGATTTTATCTTGATATGCGTCGTCCAAGGTACCTACTTCTATCTTATGATGGCGTGTCGTGATGGAATTAAAGTCAGAAAGAAATAATGTTTGGTTTTGTGAAAGCGTTCTTTATGCAATGGAAATCTGTTGTCCCAAGTCACAACTTCAACAACAATTGTATTTTAAAGAGATAAGTACCTCCACTACTCACTTATTTTAACTTTTCTTTGGTACATAGTGTTATAAAAGTATGCAGTAAGATTAATCGATAGTAAATAAAAGAATTTTGAAGAAGTTTTCGAATCTGAGGCTCGTCAAAGGGAGACGATGTCCGTAAGAGATTTTACCCTAGTAATTCGCTGATAAGCGATCCTGCTTTGGTTATGGCATATACTCTTCCAGGATACAACGGATAAGCGGCATCACGATGCACAAAGAAGAAGCAGCTTTCAGAATCTAAAGCAAGAACTTCGTATAGTGTAGTAAAGAGAGATTGTTGGAAGAGAAATATGGTTCTGTGTTTTTTCCCTAATTTGAAGCTTAATCCTTTCACAATTTAAAGAGTTTTTCTTCAACATCGTGTTGTCCAAAGTGGAGAGGAAACATCAACAATCAAGGAGTAGTTCGTGACTCCTTCTGTAGTCCACGTTCTGGTGAAAAAGCCTACTATCAAGCATCAGTTATAGACTGAATCAGTCTTCCAGCCAAGCCCAAACCCAACTGGTTGCAACTCGGATCAAACCCAACTTTCACCAAAACAAAACCTTGGTTTGAACCCACAACCCACAACCCACGTATATGAGTTTCATAAATCACAACAATCCCCCACATTATATGAAACTTAAAAGATCATCCTGGAGTCCCAGTTAAGATTAGTGTTTAGTAGTGGTGTCCGTAAACTTGAACCACCGCCTTGTAGAAGAAATCGGGACACTAGCTGATCAGTGAGCTGAAGTCTTGAACTGGTCAGCTTTATAGATGTGCACCTCATCAATATACTTTACCCACTATTCTTTCGTAAATATTCAGCTATTGTGCTCGTTAAGGCAGTGAGCTATCCCAGATTCATAAGTGCTCTAAAGAACTAGTCAAGCTCTCATGGGAAGCGGCCAAATTTCCACACTTATATATGTGTTTCTGTAAGAATAAAACTGCAAATAACCTGTAATAATGCTTTCCTCAAATCAGCACGACAAGTACAAGAGCTATGAAATATTGGGAACGACCACACAATTCTTATAAACTACCGACAGCAGTAAATCAGTTCTTAATAACAGCAACAATAACAACAACTTTGGCTCAAACAGTTTCGTAAAACAACAACTTTGGGTCTCAACAACAAGTTCGAAACATCAACAAAAGTTTAAGACAGTAATAGCAAGTTCGAAATCACAACAGCTCGAAAAATAGCAACACCAAGTTCGAAACAGTAGCTCCAAGTTCAAAACAGAAAATGTTAGGTCGAATAAACAAAGTTCGAAAACCAGCAATAAATTCGAGCTTAGTAACAATATGAATGAACTCGAGCTTTGTAACAGACTCAAGCTTCGTAGCAACAACCACGAACTCGAACAAATGAACAATAGTAACAGCAAATGAATGATCTGAAATAGTAAGAAGAATTAGTGCTCGAGGCGTGGGCCGCCCTCTCTTTAAAGAGTATCTCAAGTACTCTCCCAGTATACAACGAGCATATACGGTAGCTTCGTCAGAAGTGTACGTAAACACGAATAAGCTTGCACCTCAAATGAACCGTTAAGAGAGAGAAAGAGAGGAGACGATGAACAATAGTTTTTGTGTGTGTGTTGTAAAAGTGGATATAACAAAGGATATTTATAGTTGAATAGTGCAACGGCTATTTACGTAACTTTGACAGCCCAAAGATCAGGTCTTTCTAAGACAAGCCGTTTGGGGAGTTAAGAGATGAAAGACAAGTTTAACAAGACCCAATATGTCCATAGGAGAATCTTTGAATTAAGGATACGTTGAGAGCCCAAGCCCAAGCCCAATGAGTTTTTGAAAAATCCAACAATCCCCCACTTTTAAAAAGCTTTAAATGAGAAAAGGAACGAGATAACGATTTCGATATATAGAGATGCGCATAAGTAAAGGTGTCCTTAGACTTGAACCTTTACGTAGTGGACAATCTTCAACGTATAAGAATAATAATTGACCAGAGTCTTGAACTTATTATTTGCTTTTATACAGTGAGGAAAACCACATACAACCTTACCAGGTGCAATTCCTAAATGCCAGGACATTTTGGCCATGTGCTTAATCCTAGTATAGGTGAAGGCTTTAGAGAAGTTAGCCTAATTTCTCATAAGAAGCGGCCGCACTTCCACAATCACCTTGGTGAGTCTATGAAAATATAACCACTGGTGGATTTGGATTCGTTTGAGTCTGAGATCCAGTTTGTATCGCAATACCCTTCTAAAATAGTTGGATATCTAATGAAGTTCATAGTTTAAAGTAAACTTCAGGTAACATAAAACTCTAATGAGAGTAGCCCAATGTTCTTGGTTTGGGTTTATCGTATATTGACTCAATCTCTCAATAGTCAGTGCTATATCAGGTCTTGTACAGTTCATGACATACATCAAACTGCCTAAGACTCTAGAGTATTCAAGTTGAGATACATGGTTACCTAAATTCTTCTTTAAGTTTCTATGAGGATCATAAAAAATTCTAGCAGGAGTACAGTCAAATTGTTCAAATTTTCTCAACACTTTTTTCAATATAATGAGATTGTGATAAAATAATTTTCTCGGAGTCTTTTATAATCTTTATTCCGAGAATCACATCAGCAACTCCCAAATCTTTCATATCGAAGTTCCTTTTAAAAAGTTTTTAGTGTTGCCTATCATATCCATACTAGTTTCAAAATTTTACATAGTTTATTATATAATAAAGTAGCTGGCATGGATTACTTTTTGGTTTTGGCCCCGTAGAATTAGGTCACATCTTTGACATATTTTTGTGTAATGACTAATTTATAAGTTACAAATTGAACTAGTAAACATTCTTTTGGGGTTGAATCAAAACATAACTATTTAGTTAAAGTCAAGCTATTCAAAACCGGGGTCACCATACCTATAGATCACCTGTTTTTAGTAGAGGCCCCACATCAAAATTGTAGTTTGGGCATATTTTAAGCTATAAGCTGCTACTTTGAGCCTCAAAATCGGGATATTTATTTCATAATATTTTACATTATTCTAAGATTTTATACAAAAGGGATAAATAAATAAAAAGAACTATTATTTGAATTTACAAGACTTATTGATAAACACATTTATGTACCATATTTAAGACCTTTTATCAAGTATTTATGGCCGTTCTAACACCCCTTTTGTCTAATTATTGCCTAGTTGTCTCTTTTTCAAGTTTACCACTCTACTAGTCATGATTTGACAAGAAAAGTGGCAAATCTGAGCTAAAATGGCAACATAACCACTTAAAGGCATTTCAATAGTAGACAGATCAATTTTAGACAAAAATGACTAATTGGAATCTCTGAAATCTAAATTCTTCACTTAGACAAGATACCAGCAGGCTTGACCTAGATTTAGCCTTTTCAAGACAAGGGAAGAAAAACATAAAAGATAGGAGACTGTGACTACCCTAGCTGACGATTGCTTCTAGCCAAGGCATAGAAATTAGCGATCGCAGACCGCAAAATGAAAGTCGCGATCCTTTTACACGAATCCATAGGAGGTCTAATGAGATGAAATCTTAAGCGAACGCTCGAGCAGCGCTTCTAGGGTGAACTAGGGGTTAGTTAGGACATTTCCGGATCAAGGTTTCCCTATTTAATGTTATGCTATTTTCTCCAAACGTACTTTTTGTTTATGGGTTATTTTAAAGGCTAAGAACAGAGTTTGTATCACTCTTGCCTTATATTTAATTTTATGATTCATTTAGTCAATTTATATCTATTGTTTAGTTTAGTTTAATTATGCAACCCAAATTCTCTCAAATTAGATCCGAGGAGGAAGCCCAATTGGTGTATTTTAGGGTTTTCTTGCGGCGGGTAATTGGTGTGACCTAAAGGTCTTAGATCACTCTTTTGGATTATTCTTTAACTTTCTTGAACCCAATAAACTAAGGGAAGTAGAGAGTAATTCCAACCTAGAGAGAAATCAAATTCTTGAATAAGGGGTTGATTTTTTAGTCCACTTAGACCTCTAAACCTAGGAATTTCTTTTGTCCTTGCACAAGGAAGGATAAGCCCTAGGTCAACACCCAAAGTTGACTTTAGACCTTAATGGATTAAGTTCTCTGATTTGTTCCTTATGAAAATTAGAAAAGAACTTTAAACCCTTCGAATTTGATTCGAAAGAATGAATTTGAGGAAATACCAAAAACCTAATAATTAAAACCTAATATGCTAATATAGGGCTGAATATGAAGGTCTAGATAACCATAATATCCAAATTTTAGCACCTAGTTAACATAGTTTTCCAGCAAAATAAAGCTCCATTTCCCCTAGATTTTAGTTTACTATATTAATATGATAAGTTGGATTTTGATTAGACAAACGATGGTCTATCAAATGGCATTGTTGCTGAGGAGGTAGCGATAACTTCTAGGTTAAATAGAAATCTTTGATTAGGCTAAACGTAGGATTTCTCTAGTTTTTAGTTTTTGCAGGTTAAATTAGTCGCTGTTAGAATAGGAAGTTCTGTCAGATTGATTTAGTTTTTGTGTTTACATAACCTCAGGAACACTCGAAATTTTTTTGTGTGATAAGGGCCCCACCAACCAGCGATCGATAATTATTTGTCATGTGTCAATAACGTGATTGCCGGACGTTGACCTCTGACTCTCAACTTTATGGGTTTTATTCTCCTGTCCCTAATTAGTTAAAATATCAAATAAATACGTTATTTCTATTCTCTTAGGTTGTTGGATAAGTTGATCTTTGGTTAAAAAAAAATTTCGTTTTTATTCTTTAAAGGTATATTTCTCTAACGTGAGAGATAGAAAGGGCTAAAAATTTGCTGACCCCCCCCCCCCCCGCATAAGACTAAAATGATATGCTTAATTTTAGTAGTTTATATTAAAAAAAGAAGATAGTAATAATAAAATAAAATGGGAGAGATAGTGAGAAAAAAGGTTAACCTAGAAAAAATAAAAATATATATCTTTAGCATTGTCTACTTTATTAAATTGTGGTTAAATTATTTTTTAAATGTCATTTATGCTTAATAATTGGTCTTCTTATGCCTCACAAGTTGTTAATCCTCAAAAATCTCAATCGTGTTATAGTCAATGGTATGTGCCACCCAGATCTTCCACCTAGATCTGCCACAATCCCAAGCAATTCATTTGGACCTTATGATTTGAAGAATACCTTGTCTTAATGCATTAATTCCATGCAAGAGGGAGTAAGCATGATGGATCACATGTATGTCAATATACGAATATCACAAGATCTAATAACAACCACTTATCAAGTTAAAAAATTACCTCAATCACCCAATAAAGATACACTTGTTTTCTAAATAGCCTTGAAGGAACAAGAAGAGTTTCCTGACACCACAGAATGGCATTTTAATAGTACTAAGGCCCAAACAACATCGCCCCAGTCTGTACCTCCACCCAAGGAACAACAATCATTTTCGAATATCCATATTGACAAACCACCCAATAATGATACTGATCACCCAAAAGAATACCTTAATTTCAATGTTTATGACATAGGTACCGAATATTATAATAAGGCAACTATAATGGATACTATTCGATGGTGAACCTCAGACAAGTTGTCTTCAATTCCACATATCCTAAGACCACCTCACATACCTAAAAGTCGGAATGATAATCATTCTTCACGCGATCTAGACCATGATAAATTCCAACATTGTCAACATTATTTTATATCACAAGATGCCAAGGGTGTTCCTAATGATGACATCATAAATTATTAGATATTAAATAACCATAATGAAACCAACTCTAACAGTCAAAAATATCTTGGGAAGGCCAATGATCACCTTCAACGTATCTAATACATGATGACACATAAAAATTTTGACTCAATATTTGACTCTCAACGACTACCAAGACTCAGAATATGACTTAAAATATGACTGATGTCTATTAGAGAATGATATCTACGATGCCTGCTTAAATAAGAATAGAAGATAACTTAAAAACATCAGCATCATTCCCACCCTTCCCATTCAAGTACTCGAAGATTGTCAGCGAGTTGAAAAACTTATTATGACTAAGAAAGAATATTTTTCCAATACCTATAATGATTTCTCAGATGATGATGAAATAATCTCATATATTCTAACATTTTCGTCTCCTATCACTGAGCAAACTATTAGTTCATCCACAGCCTTGCCTTTACCACCATCATCACCTTCATCAGTACCTACCATAAACTCCATATCTATAGTATTAGCTGACTATTAGAGGGTACCATAACCATGATCAATTTTGAGGAATTGTATAGGGATAACTCCAGTTGCAACTACACCGTAAACGAATGTACACAATACTTCCAGGATAAGGACGATCCAATAATTCGTGAAATAATACACCAATTACCAACTTCAACTGAATATCAAAATTATCATAAAAATTAACCAAATAATGATAAAATGAATAAGAAAATTGATTTTCAATAGGTAACAAGCAACACTGTGGCCAATCGCATGAAATTGATTTTAGGAATAATGAAATCCATGTTGAAAACCATCAGTGTTCATGCATCATCCCAACACTTGCATCGTCCCATAATTTTTTATCCCATCAAGGAAAATATCTTTTTGAGGAATTATGATTTTGGAGATGCTTCTTAAATGGACTTTGCCAAAACCATATGTTACATTTTCAGAACAATTTACTATAGTACAGTGGTTTTGAAGGTTTTAAAAAAAAATATCAACCCATGGAAACTATCTTTTAAATTAAATAATATTTGGAGAAGTATATTTTTTTTAAATTTCATAAAATTTTAGTACATGATGTGGCGATTCTAGGATTATTCTCTGGGGTAAGATTAACTATGTTTCTGGGAAAATTATATTTCGTGTTACGCCTATATTTTCAATGTATAATCACCATAACGTAGGCAATTTTTGTAAAGATGATATTTTTCTGAGGATATTGTTATCTAAAGTACCCCATCTCTTATGGACTATATCCACATCAATAACTACAGTTGAAGATAATAACCATTCTGGTATTCTCTGGTTCTTCAAAGGGAATCTACAACCCAGATAGTTTCTTGCTCATCTACAATGTATTCATTTGACCATATTGCAAAAAATCAAGTTTAGGGGTGCATTGGTCTAGCTGAAGACGTTAAACTTAACATTTATTAGGAGGTAACCCAAGTACTGAAGATAACGTAGGCAATTTTTAGCATTTTAGACGTTAGTAGTTTATTATCAGTATTAAAGCTATTTATGGCAGAGCTAATGTCATTATTTTGTCATATACCATGGTTCGTGAACATAATTTTAGGCTTGGGTGCCCTTATAAAGCTTTTAAAAGGTCAGGATGAAAGCAAATATCAAGTATACCCTTTTACTCAAAGTTCAAATTCAAAAGCCAAGTATTTGAATTTCCCACTCAATTCACGGAGAGATATCATAGAAACTCTCCCATGTGATTTGTTCACATGGGAACATGGGGCAAAATCTTGGTTTCCCACAACTCTGCCTAAGTTTCCCTATTTATAAAATTGTCACTCCTCTATTCAAAATTTAAAATACAAGAGCTTTCCACTATGTTTGAATTTATCTCTCTCACTCAAGCAATCTTCAACAAACTAGGGCTCCACTCCATCCAAACGTGGCCACCAACGATCGTTACCAGCCCAAGCTTAAAGTTAGCGATTATCATCTAACTCCAGAGTTGGTCTTCCTTGTTTCTACATCCTTCTCTTCAAACCCTCTCAACCATGATTCCAGACAGTATAAGGAAGGAATTCACTGTAGAAGGGATCTGCGAGAGTATGATGATCACCAAGACCTCCAAATCGATGTACTTACCGTTGCTTCACCACAACCTATCCAATAACAATGAGGCAGTACCTTCTCAATCCCTGCCAATCCAACTTCATCGATCCACAAGCTCTGGTAGTGACAATTGAAGCTCATTCTCTCCATTTCAATGTTTAGGATTAAATCTAGTTTATTTTATGTTTGATTATCTACTTCAAATCTAGAAAATGTCTAAGAAAAACAACCCAAAGCATCATTTCCTTTGAGTTTAGTGTGTATCATGTGCCCTTTTTATTCCATGAATTGTGATTTCAAGCTCTATCTTAATGTTATGGATAATTTAATTTGGGTTACTTACGTCTACATGTGGATATATAAATCATTTTCATACTAAAATATCGGTAAACCCTAATGTTGTAAGCTTTTCACCCTATACTTGGAACGATTTCTAGGGATCAGAGCATAAGGAATTGGCCAAAAATCCTCCATAGTTGTAGATATTTGAATCCTCTTTTTGCGGAAACTAGTTTCATTGCAATCTAATCAAAATTGAATGAGATATTAATGTATTTCCCAGCAGCTGCACTTGATGCGCAAAAACTGCGTAACCATATGTTTTATAATTATTGATGTTGTTGAACCAATTTTTGGAACAAGTCGTAAATTCACATTCAAGATTTTTTCAAGACCTTTCTAGAACATGTTTTCCAATGTACTATTTTTAGGTTATGACCCCATGCAATTTTAGGTTTCGTTAGGTCAAATTCACTATTCTATCTTTATCTCACTACTAAAATTTAACTTTTGATCTCTCTATATAGTCGATTAGATACTCATTCTACCCCATGGCTTTAGGGGCTATAAATCATACCAGAGAGGCAATGTACTTCAGTACTATTCAATAGGCATTGTGGGGACGTTTACGCCCAGTGCGCTACCCAAAGGGGATGAAATTTATTGCTCGACACTGAAAATACTCTTTACCTTAGAGAGTTAGTTGATCGCTTCTATTGGAGTATCACTTTCACAGACCTTGTCCCAGTTGCGATTCTTAGCTGGGAAGGTCATGCACGCCTATTATGATAGAGCATTTCAATGAGCAGTCGCCAGAGTAGCTCTAGTTCTAGATTTTGCCTATCAGGGATGCGTTTATAGCCACGAGGACTATCTTACAGATCCTTTACTTTGTTCGATAACCACATGGGATGAGGGTAGGCTCTCGATTTGTTTCTTCTCCAGCCAGTTGGTTATCCTGTATTAGTTTTATGGTAACATCCAAGCATCAGGTCCACCTACCAATATTGAAGTTAGTGGCTTAGTGTTCTTACAAGTTCTACATCAAGACAATCTTATATATGATATTATATATGATATTGGGGGTATTATTTATCAGTGTGCTACAAATGTTCAGGGTGATATTTTTGTGACTTCTATTATTCAATTTATCGACCCGTTGGCGGTTTGAGCTGCAGAGAAGGTTCTTCTGAAATATTTGGACATTTCACAGGAGTTTGATAATTGTATACATAATGTATGGATGGTATACGGTGGAAATTACTAGGCCACACCATGTCAGATTCCAGAGTACGAGCATGAAGGTCCATTACATGTTGGAGCCCGAACGTCTATCATGACGATGATGAGGAGGAGCCTATAGATGACCCCAATGATGAGCAAATAAAGGATTTTGATAAGGATATCCTAGAGGTGATGATGATGATGAGTCATTTGGCATGGTACCCCAGATCACGACTTTGAGATGTTGACATGCATTTTACTTTTTTATAAAGTCTGTCTTTATTTCAGTTATTTTATTTTGCATGAAATAGTTTTATACCTATCCGGTCCATAAAAAATATATTTTGCAGTCAATACAAATCCTTCATTTCAGTTTATTGTCCATAACATTTTATTGGCAATATACTGGTAACATTTACTTTCACCTAATCATTTTACTTTACATTTCATTTATCTATTTGTTCACCTATTTTCAAGTTTTTATAAGAAAACTCGGTACACTCAGTATAACTTGTAAAATATAGTTAATTAGTCTATGATTGCAAATCTATACTTTTGTACAAATGTTGATAAATTTGGAGGATTGAGAGCTCTCCTCACAAATCCCTCAAAGGAGAGAGCTTTTCATAAATTCTTGGAATTCTAGAGCTTTTCACAAATCTTTCATTATCTGAGGCGCCATGTGGCATACAGTGTGGTGTTAATATACTACAAAGGTTAGTATTACGTTATGTTAATTAATATAGGTATGATTAAAACATAATAAATGCAACAAAAATATTACGTTATTCCCTTTTTTAACTAATTTTCTGGATTGATTATTAGACCGCATATTTATTTTATTCAAGTTCATTTCTTTTGCTATCTTTAGAATTCATGTATCTGATTAGTTGTTTTGGGCTGAAGAATAGAGTAATGGATATGATGATGTAGGGTTCTGCAAGTTAAAATTTTCCTATTCATCTGCATGAGTGATTATATATGGGCATAACGGGTAATTTTATTGTACAAAAATTACATTATGGAATCTCTATGAAGCTTCTTTCAGGATTCAAGATTTTGGCAAAGGGAATGGTGGAGCGCTTTAGCTACCCTATCCTTATTATTGCACTCTTTGATGTATGGGGTATTGATTTCATGGGCCCATTCCCTTCCTCATTGGCCCTTTATATCCTTGTCGGAGTGAACTATGTTTCCAAGTAGGAAGAGGCCATAACGTGCAAAACAAGCGATCACAAGATCGTGCTCAAATTCCTCAAAAATGACATCTTCTCTCGATTCAGCATACCAAGTACTATCATCAGCGATGGAGGCTTGCATTTAATAATAGACCATTCCAAGCTTTAATGAAGAAATATGGCATTACTCATATGGTAGCCATTCCATATAATCTACAAACTAGTGGGCAAGTGAAAGTGTCCAATAGGAAATCAAAACATTTTACACAAAACAGTGAACCCAAACCAAAAAGATTGGTCTTTACACTTAACATATGCTCTTTCGGCTTACCGCACCACTTATAAAATCCTTATTGGTATGTCGCCATATAGGCATGTCTACGGGAAAGCCTATCATCTGCCAGTTGAGTTAGATCAAAATTCAGGGCCTATCAAACTTCAAAATGATGCATATGAGAATTCCAAACCATACATGGTGAAAATGAAAGTTTTCCATGATAAAATATTCTTCAAAAAACATTTTAACCTTTTTAGAAAGTTAAGTCTCGATAGCATTTTTTTCCTAGAAAGTAACAATCACGATGAACTGGGCCTTTTATTGTCAAAATAGTTTTTCCTCATGGGGCGGCAAAAGTTCAAGATCTAAAAAAAGTAAATGTTTTTAAAGAACACTCAACACTTAAAGCGATTTTTTGAACTATTATGCCCAGACGTCGAAAAGACACTTTTAAAACCCGTTCATGGGTAATGGGCATACTATGACATTGTCTTAATGTATTTTGGGGGTACATCACATTGTCAAGTAAACAAGGTTTGACTTAGCACTTACAGAGAGGTAACCTAGTCTAGCTTAAGGTTATATGTTCTAATTCTCCATTTCTTAATCTCCGCTACTTTAATCTTCAAAACATTGAGGACATTATTATTTCCAGTTTGGGGGTGGGAGAAACTATTGAAACTATTTAAGAAAACCACAATTAGTAATTCCAGTAATCAACGAATTTATTTTGCGCTTGAGTTGAGCTTAATATTTTCAAAACCAGGTAAAAAAAATTCTTACAAAATTAATCTTC
>JACGCM010002787.1:0-23418 GCA_014058105.1 Kingdonia uniflora
ACGTGCATCCAACCTTCAATCCTCATCTTCAAACGACAATTATCCCTTCTCTCCAAAATGACATAATCCATACCTTCAAACGCCGCCTCGTAACCCAATGGTTCGAACAGATACAAACATTGTCTGACAATTCCTTCCGCCAACCTCTACACCATGATAGGATAAGGAACATTACAAAGGCCTAATTTGGGACAGAACTTTACCTCAAATTCCTCACCATCTTCATCTTCTGGTGACATATTATACCACACTTGAGGCGACAACCTTACAAACCACCACCATAAAGCCCTCCTTATACCATTTATTTATACCCAACTTCAATATTCCAAGTTCATTATTCTGTATTAATTGTACATCGGGAATGATAAGACCAAATACAGTCTACCTTAACCACGAAAATGATAAACAGACGATTCGAAAGATATTGGCAAACCTCTTCAGCTTCTAATTTCTTCTCGAATAACCACAATTTCTTATATCGAGAATGGGGCGATTGTAATAGTATATTCCCCATATTTAGCAAGATTAAGCCAGCACAGTGTAGAAAGAAATCAACATAATCGAAAACATATAGTATTCGAGAAGGTACCCCAAGTGCTCGACCTACTAAAAGTAGCCATTGTCTTGGTCAAGAAAGAGTTGTTAGAGATCCATGAAGTTCGCCCCTTTCCCCCCCCCCCCCCCTAAAAAAAAGGAACTGTTCTTTCTTCTTGTAAACTGCCTATATCTACTATAAATACAGGCATAAAATAGATTATTCAGCACTCGCAATCCTGTAATTTTTCATCGTTTACTTCTTAACCCTACTATCACTCTAAAAAACTGTAATAAACTGGCATCAACTAGATTTACATCAAAATCCTCCTCGAGGTTGTAGTTTTTTTCCTCAACTTTTACTAAGTTTTCCACGTAAAATCTTATTTATCTAGTCTTTATTGTATTCTCCTTCGAATAAGTTTGGTGAAGATTCTCCTTCTGGAAAACTCGCCCTACAAGATCCATAAAGTAGCATGAACAACCATCGACACCGATCTGAAGTCTTGAGATCAATCTGCTAACAGCTGCTATCTTGCCAATAAGTTTCTGTACATCTTTTTTTATTTGTGGTGATGGCATGGAGATTAGAGTTTAAAGCTAATATGTATCAGCTTTGATTCTTTCTTGCACATGAGATGTCCCACGAACTTGTCACAAGTGCACTCCAAATTGATATTTATCTGGATTGATCTTCATCTGGTATAACCCTAATATGTTGAAGACTATATCAAGATGTATAATTGATCCTTCTTTTGTACAGCTTTTGCAGAGTAGATCGTCAATATATACTCATGATCTTCCCAAGTGCTCTTTGAACATGCTCGTCATTAACCTTTGTAGGTTTCATCAGCATTTTTCAGTTTGAAAGGTGGACTTGTAATAGTAGAGTCCTCTTTCAGAGATGAAGGTTGTCTTTTTCTAAGATAGCAGCGTCCATCATAGATAGCAGCTCGTGACATACTGTAGAAACAAGAATTTGATGAATAACGGGAAGAGGAAACTGCCTTCGATGTGTGTGTGTTTAGATATATAAAATCTACACAACTCGGACTTTCCCATTCTTCTTTGAAAATACTACAATGTTCGAGATCCATTCCGGGTACTTGGCTTCTCAGATGATCTAACCTCGATCAATTTATCAATTTCGATGTTGACTTTATCTTTAAGAGGAGATGAGAGTCTTCTCTGTTTCTATTTAACTGCCATAGCTTATCTCTGATGTTGAATGTAGGGCACGCCTTGACTGGGTTAACTTCCAGCATTTCTTTAAAAATCTAAGCGAAGACATCTCGATTCATCTATAAAATATATATAAAAGCTTCTTTCTCCTGTTGAACTAGCTTAGTACCAATATAAGTACCCCAGGTCCATCGATCTCAATGTACTATGTAACTCTACTGTGGAGGATGATCATCGGTATGATCAGCTTTCTATAATTTATGCAACAAATCTTTTGGATGTATCAAGTATGGCAATAACGTATTTTCACAAGCTCGTGAAGCTTTTTAACTTCATTTGATCTCATTGATGCCATCATTATATTGAAATGAAGTACTTGATGGTATGTGGATGAATCGCTTCCATGTTGTATAAACAGCAGCGGCCTATGATCCTCAGTAATAGGATTTGGCATTGTTGATGTAAAAACACCGTCGATAGTGGTGGGTCCTGCAGTGATGGGTAGGATGATCTTTCCTACTCATTCTTCTTTAGGGCCATTAAAATCACTAATATTGATGTCGCTTAGTATAACTTGGTTGGCTAGTCCCCATTGGTCGATTGTGCTCTGAAAAGGGATCCAATCCACTGCCAGTATCGATCATCATGGTATGCATGGCAAATTTCTTTATCTCAACAATATACAAGAGTTTCATGATATGGAAACTTGACATGACCGATGTCGTAATCTTCCAATAAACCCAGTTTGTCGATTGCTCAATTTAGGAAAGAGTTTAGCTTCTTTATCCTGAACTATGAGTTGCAGCATTCCGTTAACCTCCTCCTCTTAAATCTAGTAGAATTGTAATCTGGTGGATCTCAATTATATGTGACTATTGTAGATGTGGTATAAGTGCTTTTCCTTAGATTGATCTTCAACTTGAAGAACTTGACTTTACGTGATATATCTTCTATTTTTTATATCCTTCTAGGTCGATAATGTACTCGTGTATTCTCCCATTTTTGAAAATGTACTCCAACAACCTCTATAAAGCATAACAGTTGTCAGTTTCATGATGAGTTACCTTGTGGTGAAAACAATAGGGTCTGCCTTTGATTGGCTTTAGAGGCTGAGATACACGGTAAAATTGGTCTTTTTTCCAGTATAAATAGATCGCTGAAATTCTAGGATTCAGCTTTGGAAGGACTGGTTTGGGTAATAAATTGTTTTTTTTTAGAATTTTCCTATATTTGCTTTTGCTCACTTTTTATCACTCTGACCATCCTTTTTTTATTGTCTCTATCTGTATTTTGACATTTCGTGGTTAGAAACGTTTTTAGTAGATTGATGCCTTTTGGTCATCATCCTTTCCCGTTGACATACCATTGACCTTGGTAATCATTTCTTCCAAAGTTGAGGGTTTGTTTAAGAACAGATGCTCCTTCGCTTTACAATCGATCTGTAATGCATTGGTAAAATACTGAAACGGCTGTCTTATGACCGAGATTATCAACTTTCCAAGCAAGTTCCAAAAATTTCTTTACAAAGACCTTGAGCTTCTCCCCCTGAGATGTTTGAGACTAATACGAGTGTATAAATTTTCTTCCTTGTCTTTGTTGTGAGCGTACATCTTGATAAAGATCTTATTAGTTGGTCAAATATGAGGATTAAATCTTTAGGTAAAGAATGGAACCATCGGAGCGGATCTCCCTGTAGGCCTCTAGCAAACAGTCGATAAAGAATGTGGTCAAATTTTAATACAATTCATGTGAGTCTCAAATTGTTGAATGTATTATTTATTGATCCATATGTTCCTGTATGGCGTACTAACGTGTGCTTGAACGACTTAGCATACAACTCAGGTTTATGAGTACCACTTCCCTCGCTCAAATGTTCACAAGATGGTATCTTGAATAGAGTCGTGGCTCCTTATTTTAACGTTTGGAAGACCTACGTTATCTGCCAACTTCTGACTGATTTTCCACTCCCAAATGAATTGAAGCTTCTGGTACGTGTGGATTGTGACGTTGATGTCTGGAAGTTCCTTTCCTAGTTATTCCTAAAAGTTCTAACCTATCTCGCGCTGAAACTTGGAGTTCGCCAGTATCTGATCACGTTCCCTGGGAGATAAACCATTTGATTGTCCGCAAGGCTTGCAAAACAATTTGCATCATTATTCTATTCGTTATGTCGCTTGAATTCTATTTATTGAGCTTGACGCTCACCTTCTAGTTTCTTGTTTGCAAAGCTCTTGGTTGGCAACAACTGACGTTCGAGCTCATTTCACTTCTCTGTTTTGGCGTGGAGGTTTGCCCTTATTCTCTGCGAGCTGATTAGGGTCAACTGAAATTTATGCTAAACTCTTGTGGTTGGTCGCTTTGAAGTCACCATGATTTAAATTGATCGTTGAGTAACTACACGCCTTAGAATTTCATGGAAAATATCTTTTTTCCTCACATACGGTGCAAATGTAAGGGACAAATTTCATAATAGCTCCAAAGGCTCTTACAAACAAACACCTGTGATAACAAATAAAATAAAGAATAGAAATTGACACATGGTTTAGAGCGGAAACCTCTGAATAGGTGAAAACCACGACCTCGGCTTAAAGATTTTAGTAGCTATAACTTTATATTTGATTGAGATTGACATTTAATTACAATTATGTTCTCTTAGTAAAAAAAACTTGGTTTCCTTCTTCTTTGTGTTATGTCCCTTTTATAGACCTTAGTCTCGGTTCGTCTACATGTATCAAACCGTTCTCCTTAATGAGGGAAGATTGGAGGTTTCTCTGTAACTGCCAAGTTGTGGGAGACAGATATCCTTGACTTATTCTATTCTAATTGGAGCGCTCGAACCACGTTCTCTGCAGTTGATAGTCCATGTGTCATGTTGATAACGTATGTCACATGCATGTTGCGTGAGTTTGGCATGGTAATAATCGATGATATCCCAGCTCGAAGGATCGTCCCTACAGGTAGAATACCATAATAAATTTTATAATAGTAATGGGCCATAAGTTTAGACCTTCTCCTCATCTCATTCATGAATATGAAGAAGATTGATAATACAATTTAGTTCTCATTAATTTCAAACCGAACGAACGCCAAAGAAACCGATACAATTGCCGAGAACATAGATTTTGGTGCCCATTTGAAGCGAAACCATTCCATTTGCATAGGGGGGATCTTCGTGGACTCTGAAGATAGTCAATCAAAATAGAAGCTTTCAGATATATTGTATGTTCACGGCTATTATTCAAACACACTTGTAAAATAGAGGAGGGGGATCTATGTTTTAGCTCAATTCATTTCTTCCATAAACCAGATCTTGAAGGTTTTACAAATTAATTGCCTATTCTACAAAATATAAATTCCACTTTTCACGTTCGCTCTTTTCATGAAGGTGTTCATTTACCTTTTTCTTTCTTGTTGGTGACTACTTGTAGTCATTTATAATTGATCTCATACCGGCAATGTAATGAGACATGCCACTATGAATGTATTGTGATAAAACAATGGGCCTAAGTATACGTCGTGATGAAAAGATGATGATTGAATGCCAGAAAATGTATCCATTCTATAATTCGGGGACTTGAAAATACTTGGAGCTTGTAGAGCAAGTGATCTAATGGCGGCAAAAATAATTGTGTACGAAGTGCTATCATTTTTATTTATTTTTTGCAGAATTTAAAATATCAATTAAAATTTTCTTAAGAATGAATGAGTTTGGAAAAAGGTTGAGCTAAAAATATGAAATAAATGTTGTACATTATACACGCAAGGCGGAACCAGAATTCAGTTTAGGAGGAGCAAAGTGAGTTGGTGATTCAAATTTAGGATAATTTTAGGGATTGTTACAGTAAAAAATTATGCAACGAAGCTTAGCTCAAAAAAAAATGGGTGATAAAAAAACTCATGGCCTACAATGAATTTGTTGTGTTATCTCAAATTATCTATCATGTACTCAAATTAGATGAACAAAAAAAAACTTTGAGGAAACCCAAGTACCCAACTAGACAAAAAACTTAAGTAAAAGAAAATTCTAAATGAAGGAAACCTCAATATATAAACTCCTGCAGGTATAGGATTTATGAAGAGTTCACCAAATCTTAAAGAAAGAGAATTTTAGAATGAAACTCTGAAAACACATAAGATTAGTGAGAGTTAGAGTCCTTAAAATTATTATTCCATACCCAATCTCATAATAACAAACTGTAGTAGTTTATTCTGGATCTCAAACTTAAGCCTCATCTTCGGCCATCATACATTTACTTGCCCTTGTCAACATATACGTGGCATATTATGGCATACTATGGAACAACTGCAAAGAAGTCTACTCATCATTTTAACCTCTACATCAATAGTTCAATTCAGCAAGCACTCCGTCATTAATGAAGCCGTTACAAAGACAAAAAGATCAACTATTACACAATTAGTTCAATGACTATTAAATCCTATGTAACGTCCATCATTAAGAATAGTATGGTCGCCAAACGGTCATATTATAAGACCTATAAATAAGACAGGGAACTAAAGATTAAAGAGAAGAACTCTACGAATGAATCTTCACCCAGAAACTCTATACAAAACTACTCAGAACATTTTTGTAATAACTCGCAATAATTAATAAGATATCTCACTTTCAAATCCTTAAAGAGGTCGTGGTTTTAAGCTATTCAAATATTTTATACGCTAAACTTCATGTTAGCAGTTACTTATTGTTTATTAGCATTCTGATTATCATTGGTGTAAAGGCTAAATTCGGAATACAATTAGGCTATTACATTTGGCGTCGTCTGTGGGTATTAAGCATTTAGCCACAGTTCTCAGAAATAGTTGATTCTCTCTTCACAAAATAACGCTTCTAGACATTCTAACACCAATTGACCCAGCAGAAGGAAGCGCAGTATTAGCAGAATTATGGGCCACTTTATACTCTAAAACATAAAGACGAGTGTTCTGGAACAACAGCTGGCAAGCGTGCAAGATGCGTTAAAAGTTTGCAGGGACAACAAATCACTATCCCGAAGAACAAAGATGTGTCAGCCACCTAAAGAGTTTCCATTCAGGGCAGGCTCCCCCGAGGCAATAGTCTGGTAGCTAACATTCGATCCAATCATCATCAGCTGGGGGCCGAGCTCATACAGATACAAGGAGTCCTCCAAGAAGTTGCAGACATTCCCGCTAAGGTCTGAGAAGCAGAGGATCCACCCTGGGGAAAAGTTTGTATCCCAACGCATAAACGACTAAGTGAGGGAAGTATCGACCATATTCCTCGAGGAGAAGGACGGATTGTACGACAGAATATCACAGATCACCATTACATGAATCAGGAGCATGTGAAAAAATGTATCAAAGAATTATTTGAAGCTCAGGTTTAAACTGCCAAAGGCATCTGCAATAGACTATAAAAAAGCCCGATTACTCAGGACCTACTGGGTGGTAAAGTTCCCACCAATTTCTATACCCCAAAAATATGAAAATACAGAGGAACTGATCTCGTGGAACACGTCCAAGAATTATTGGATGCTTTAGGCTTGCATTTAACATCAAACCACATTCTATGCCATCTCTATCATACCAGCCTGCAGGGTGAACCTTTACGATGGTTCCACTCACTACAAGAAGGATCTATTACAACTTTCAAACAGTTACGAAAACTCTTTGTCAAGAACTACTAGTACAATAGAGACAAAGAAGAGAATCTATATTCTCTGTTCAGCCTTATGCAGATACTAGGAGAAAAGTTTGTAACATTTAATAAGAAATTTTTGGAGTTGACCAGAATGGTGGACGACTGGATCAGAAAATTACTATTTCATCCTTACCAACTTTGCTCGTGGATAGAAGAACGAAGAAGCACCTGATTCTAAACAAACTTACGACCGTTGAGAACATGATCGAGAAAGTAAATGGATAAATTATTCTCAAAGGATGGTATCTGCAAGACAGAAGACCCATAATTCAACCCTGATAGCAGAGATTAATCTGCAGAGCGAGATTTCAATCGAACTACAGATTACGTAGGAGACAGAAAGCAGACCAAGTCTAATGACGATCGAACTTGGAGATGAGGTAATTTGCCAAAACCATATCTTCCCAAGTTGACTGTAACAATAGCCAGCCTATATCTCTTATTTCAAAAGGATAAATTCTTCCGCAATGCCTAATATCTGCAATCCATCGAAAGTAGACCATATTCCATACAACACAAAGTTCAACATCATGACCCGGAATATTGCTTCGCTTTACATCGACTTTTAGAGTATATTTTTATGGAAGGACGAATGTATGAGTACATAGTGAATATTAAAAGTTACAAAAATGGGAGTTATAAGCTTAATACTGAGATTATACAGATAGAAGGAGCGGTAGAAAAAATACATTTATACCACATCTCCCTCAGCCACTTTATTGAGACTCATACAATTAACAGGTCGATCAAATTCAAAAGACGATGTCTCAGCCAATGCCACAATTTATCCATGGTCAATAAAGAAGTCCGATTACTCCCCGAATCTAGTTTTCAATGCACTGGGATCTCTTTCAAAGATTGCGATGTTCGCCACGTTAACTTTCCTCGTCATGATGCACTTGTGATCATGTTGAAAATGAGAAATGTCATACTAGATACAATGATGGTGAATACTGGCAGTAGTATCTCAATAGAAATACTCCGAAAGGTAGCTTTCTCCTTCCTATCATCAACCATCTGCTCGATTCCACTGCGAGATACGAATTCTTATCCATGATGGACGCCGTATTAGGGTTCAATCAGATAACCCTGTTGCCCAAAGATCAAGAAAAAATAACTTTCATTACAGAACATGGATTATATTACTACAAGGGTTATGCATTTTAACCTCAAGAACACCGGAGCCACTTGCCAAAGACTGATGACAAGGATGTTCAAAGACCATCTTGGGAAAACAATGGAAGTTTATATTGATGATATGCTATGTAAAAGTTTCAAGATGGAAAACCTTCTCGCAGATTTACACACGACCTTCAAAATTCTTCAGTTCTATAAAATAAGACTAAATCCTGACAAATATCAATTTAGAGTCCAATCTGGCAAATTCTTAGGACATTTGATCAGCAAGCAAGGTATCGAGACTGACCCAGATTGTATTCGTGCTTTGTTATCTATGGTTTTACCAAAGATAAAGAAAGACATACAAAAGATAGTCGGCAAGAAAGTAGCAATAAATTGTTGTCTCCAAGTCTTCAGATCAGTGTCGCTAGTTATTCGACCTCCTACGCAAAGGAACGAAGAAAGGGAAACCTAAAAAAGATTCTGAGATCGAATGGGCTCCAGAATGTGAAGAAGCATTTCTGGAACTAAAATGCTATTTGGGAAAACTACCAGTAATGGGTACACCCAAGGAAGGAGAAGAGCTCACGTTATATCTCGCCGTTACTGATGACTCACTAAGCTCAGTTCTCATCTGACTCGATGAAAAGATGGATAAAACCCATCTACTTCATCAGCAATACTCTTACTCCAGCAGAAATAAGGTATACTAAGATTGAAAATTTACTATTAGCCTTGTCTATACATCACAGAAGTTAAAACAAAATATCCAAGATCATTTAGTTCGAGTAATGACAAATTACCCATTGGGTAAAATTCCATCCAAATGAAAGAAGTCTAGACTAGTCTAGCAATGGCCGGTACTCTTAGTAAGCACAACATATGTTTCAAACCACGACATTTCAAAAGAGACAAGCAGTAGCAGATTTCTTAACTGATTTTCCAGTAGACAACCCTGATTGGGAAGAAGATATTACTGAAATACACGAAGAACAGTTCGAAGAGAAATGGATTGGATATCCAAGAAAGGTTGGAATCTTTTAACTGACAATTCTGCCGGACCAGTTGGGTCAAGCATCGGGATAGTTCTTATCACACCTTCTAATGAAAGAATTAAGAAATCCATATGACTCAACTTCAAAGCTATCAATAATGAGACTGAGTATGAGGCACTAATCCACAGACTGGATATGGCTCTAGAGATTGGTGTACCCAAGATATCTGTGTACACGGACACTTTATTAATTGTGAACCATTACACAGACAAGTATTAGAAAAATGGAAAGATGATCGACTACGCCACAGCCATAGCCGATAGAATAAGCATATTTGAAAAGGCTACAAGCACTTGCCTCATGGAGAAAATAGACATTCTTACTCCCTTGCCTATCTTGTAGGAGTCCTCGAAATAGAAGCTCGATATTTGAACATTAAAGTGGTCTCCACCTTCAACATTAACATCATCAGCTAAAATGCCATTAATACTAGGGGTGACGAAGAGGTCAAAGACGATTGGCGATGATCTTTCTTCACATATATCGAACCGAACAATAAATTTGTTGGCAAAACTCCCCAAGGACGTTAAAAAAAAAAATGTTTGATAGACAATACTAAACGATACGTCATCGACAACATTCTCCTTTACAAAAAGTCAGTTACAAGACCCTACCCCCAATGTTTATCTCATAAAGAGGCCCAAGGCTTCTTGCACAATTTACACGAAGGCACTTGCCGATCCTATGCGGCAGGACAATCTTTAACAAACGAGCTCTTACTCAAGGAGTCTTTTGGCCTAAAATGAAAGTACAAGCCATCAAATATTCCAGCAACTGTAATACTTGCTAACAGCTTGGACCTAAAATTTGTGTTCCACTTTGGAACTCTATTATAGTAAAGTTATCTAGCCATTCAAAAGATGGGCCCTCGATCTCGTAGGAGAATTCCCAACTGCACCAGGAAAACGGAAGTATCTCTTAATAGCAACAGACTACTTTACCAAATGGGTAGAAGCAGTTCCTTTGTGTCGAACACGCGAAGACGAAGTCATCAAGTTTATATAAAAAAATATTATAATACTGTTTGGCTGCCCCCACCTCATCAGAATCGGCAATGGACCACAGTTCGTTGGTTCAAAGGTTATTGATTTCCTCAACTAGCATAACATCATCCACTCCCACTCAAATCTGCATTACCCACAATGAAATGGATAGGCCAATATCACTAACCAAACTATAGTCGACAGAATCAAAAAGAGCTTGAATGAAAAGAAGGGAAATTGGGTCCAAGAGTTACCACATGTGTAATGGGCGTGTGGAACAACACCTCGAGTATCGACTAGATGTACACTATTTTTATTGACATATGGTACCGAAGTAATCATCCCCACGCAATATCATCACCCACTACGTGATTATACCATGACAGATAAAGAAAATGAATTACAGTTAGCATATAACACAAACTGGATCGACAAAACATAAGCCTGAGCAGTCATGAACTTAGGAAAGTACCATCAGGCTTCGGCAAGGTCATATAACAAATGAGATCGTCATAGAGAGTTCGATATTAAAGATCTCGTCCTACGAGAAATACTAAAATACCGAAAGGAACTCAATACTGGAAAATTCACAAAAAATTGGGAAGGACCTTTTATCATTATCGACAAAGGTAGACTTGGCTCTTACGGCCTCGATACAGAAAATGGAGATCGAGCAGTATACAATTCTACTATTTCTCCCAATTGTGTACGTCGTTCTTACATTAATGAAACACTTATGCTTGACCGACCTACATAATAGTACTATTCTACTATCTCATACAGTATTGTTCTACTATTTCTTCTATTTGTGTGTCGTTCTTATACCAATAAAATACTTGGATTTGGCCAACCTACAACAGAGTACTCTTCTACTATCTTATACAGTACTCTTCTACTATCACATACATTTTTGTACGTCGCTCTTGTAATGGCCAAATTCCGTAAGCTCGAAATGGCTTGGAATTTCTATCACACCAATGAACCTGCAATAATTTTTTAATGGAAAGTAAGAAATGACACAGGTATTTATTCGTGGAAAACCTTTGAATAAGTAAAAAACTACAACCTCGAGTGGGGGATTTTTATAAAAGTATCTTTATTGCTTGAGGCAGATATCTTATCACAAGTAATCTTTAGACATAGAAAAGCTTAAATCTTGTAATAAAAAAGTCTGACTATTTGCTTAGAATCAAAATTAAGTAGTTTCTTGATGATCTCTATTGTAATTTTTCTCGTCCTTGTATCTTCTGGAACTTTTCCTTTATAAAGGCCTTCTCCATAATTCTTCATTGTACTGCAGCACATTTTTTAAATAATATGGTTAATGACAGTCGATTGAGTAACTTATGAGTTTGTGAGAGACATATGTATTTGACTAGATAAAGATTTTTGGTTTGAGCTTGACCCACATTCACAAATAGTTCGCGCGGAGGTTTGGAATGTTGACTGAGGAAGTTATGTTGAAAAAGCGTGAGTCTGAGATGGAGGTAATTTAAACTGGCGATAGCTCGATTTTAGGTGAGATCGAGGGACCCTACAATCGCCCCTTCGCAACCAAAGTCACGAGTGGCTTTGGTTGAGAAATGATCAATTAGAAATAGGCATTTGGGTTGAAATTCTTGATATTTTAAGCGGAGTAATGATGGCTTTGACTGTGTGGAAGTTACGCGGGTTATGAGGAAATGACGTGTATTTAATGTGGATATGGATGCTGATGTATGTGAAGGTTAGATTTTGAAAGGTTGCGTCTGTAATGAATGATGACGCTTGGTAAAATGTATTTGCACAATAAATGTAGGGGTATATAAATGGTACCTGTATCAGACTTTGGAAGCAGACTACACTTGTTCTTTGTGAAATTCTCTAAACTATTAACAATGGTGAAGACTCAGTATGCTCCTTGAAGAGATAATTATGTATGAAATGCAGAGGTTGAAGTTAAAGTACTTCAATGACTACTCCCTAGAGATGTCGATACCCGCTCTTGTTCCTCCGACGTATCAAGGCATGTCGAAAGACAAAGCGATTGAAGTTGAGGAGGAATTCTACTGCAAGTGGAGGTCTTATATCGTCATCTTGATAGGCGAGGAACGTTGGGCTTGTCTCCGTACTCTCGCGGAAGACAAGGTTGGGGATTCATATGCAGAGATAGGCATAACTGTGGGGCAGTTATGTTGATTTTTTGTATTACCATGGATTCTAAGGTCGGGCCTTCTTCATCTCTACCAACTCTTCGGAGGTAGAGGTTTTAGAAGAGAAGGTGATGGTAGTAGAGGAGGAAGACAACCAGTGGAAGTCTGCTTCTGCATTTCCATCATGTTTTGGCGCTCAGAAGGCCTTCGGTTTGTAGAGTTGGTACCAGCACTGAGTCTATTGCTTGCATAGTTTCTATTTAAAGTTCGACTAAACTTCAACCAAACTCATGTGAGGGAAGCTTTTTGTTGGTTCCAATTTCTACTTTACATCAGGGTAAAAGATTACTGAAGCATGAAGAACTGAAGGAGTTGATGTGTCAGAGTACCTGTATGACCTGTTACTTTAAAAAGCGGTAAAAAACTTATTATCTGTAAAGTACCTAGAATTGGGTGCTAAACAGATTAGATCTCTGTAATATACCTGAGATCGATTACTAAAAACTTGTTATCTGCAAATTCACGTATAATGTTATCGACATGAATAAAAATTTGTCTTCCAATTACTTGTGTTTATAAAATAAATTGTATACTCGAACTGAATCGTTTGAAGGGTGCTTGAAATGAAGTGAAGTTTATGAATACCGTAAGTGTTATTACTCGAACTGAGACATATATTTGCAAAATATTTGTGGTAATGTAAGTATGATATATCTACGTGTTGGAAATGTTGGAGATAATAATATATGAAATCTGTGATGGAAAACTTCAAACTAATAGAGGTCGATAGAAGGATAAATCTTAAAAAGTTAAGCTCGAATTGAAAATTACTGTAACGTATGAGTTTCGAGGGAATGGATAAATTCAAATAGCCTACCTCAAGATTTTTGGGTTTTTGTTACGAGATCAAAGGTAAAATTCACGCTTTGAGAGGAAAGTGTTGTAGAAACGCATAAATAAGGGTGGAATTTTATTTTTTGAATATGGAGAAGGGATTGTGATGGTGTGGACTCGATCTCAGGAAATTCATCATGCCGCTTAAGGATGATTGCCATAAATATTGCTAAAGTGCGGGAGAGGATTTTTGGATTATTTGGGTATGATACGGTGTTGCTAGTGAGGGAATGTCAGCTCGAAGGATTATATATAAGGGGCAAGGAACTTGAGAATGCTTGGTATTTCTATGAGGTATACTTTCCTGAATTGGTGTGGGATCTTGTAGATCGAGAAGAGATGGTTAAACTGATTGCTAAGGTAGAGATTGATTTTGGAGATGGGATGACAGATGGATGAGATTTGGTCGGAGGTGGTTGTCCAGATCATTAAGGCTATTTAAGATATAATTATATGTAAAGTGTTATCCTAAATAAATGTAAATGTTGCTGAATTTAACAAAAAATCAGAATTCAACTCGATCCTCTATAGTTGCAAATGCCGTTGAGACTGTTTTGACAAACAAATTTTGAATAATTCAGAAAACTTTGCTAGCTTTAAAAATGATGTCATCACTACTATAAGTATAAGGAACAAGAAGAGAAAAAATATAGGAGCTTATAGTTTTGTCTCTTATGTAAAGCTACTAAAATCTAATATCGTGGAGTGTGAGTCATCATGAGTATGAGAAAGTCAGATAAAGTTACGGAAATAGGAGATAAAAATATATTAAAATATAAAGGTAGGGGTAACTGTGTAAAATACGCTGGTAGGATGTTTAGAGGGTGGACTATAGCGACGGGGGTTAGCCGACTTGGAGGAGGAAAAATGAGACAGAGGTATAGATGAATTGATCTTGTTAGAATATTTTAATAGGAGTGTTCGGAGTAACCTTTCAGAGGGTTTCCTGTGTTTCCTGTCTCAATTAGAGTATGAGTTGAGTCTTCCCCTTACCAATTTAACGAAGGGAATGATGAATACGATTGGGGCATGTCCTTCTTAATTGAATTGGAGCATGTGGGAGGTAATAACTATCTATGACCATCTGAATGAAAAATGGGAAAATAAGTGAAAAGTAAGGAGGATATCCCCTGAGGACATTTTATGGTTTTATGGGGTAAATAATTATAAAGCCAGTGGTGGGGCATATTTCTGTACGAGTGCAACTCGGCGTCGCTTCTTCGATCTTAATTCAGCAGATCGAGCCTGGAATGACAACGTCATATGGGTGAAGGGTAATTATCTTCAGAGAGATGATGATGAAGCTTTAGTTCTTCTGTTTAGAACTGTAAAACAAAGTAAGTATAACAATGCATAGTATGATATTAATATATATGAACTGATGGTCTCATGTTGATAATAACAAATGTTGTACATGGCAGGTCTGAAGTCCCGAGTGGAGAGGAAAGATTCATTGTTGGATGAAGTTGCGGAAGAAGAGGTTGAGCTCGAGTTTATGTTGGAAGGACTTGGCCTTAGCAGAAAGAAGAGGATTGAGATCAAGTCGAAAAAAGTTAAAAAATCTCAATCGACCAGGCTGATGGCGGGTGTTGATGATTGGAAGAAGAGAGGAACTGGTGGTGAAGGTCAAACCAATTTGGCCAAGGCCCCAATAATAGACAGCTCGGCTCAGCCAGAGTTTATTACGTCTAGAAAATTAGCTCAAACATTTCCCAAAAAGTAGATGTTAAAGCGTACGTCAGCCACTGGTACCACTGGGAGTTGTGAGGTTGACGGGAATGAGAAAAGAAGAAGGATTGAACCTTTGGGAAGGTTAGAGAAAAAGGTTATTGAAGAGTGACTTGCTGCTGAGGACAATCTCAAAGCAGTGGAGGAAAGGGCCAGACTGGCGGCTCTTCATGGAAAGGAGAATATGAGCAGGATGGTACGTGTTTATGTTTGATTATGTAGAAAATTTATTGTATTTGAACTTACGTTGATGTCGATTGTTTTATGCAGGTTGCTCGTTTAGTGAAGGGAATTTGGCTCGAAGTGGAAGAAGAAAAATCCGAGCTGTTGAAAGCTAAGGTCGAGCTTGAAAAGAAGGTAGCTCGAGTGAAGTATGATGCTCTCAAAGAAGCAAAAAAAGCTAGAGGCCCTGAAGGCTTCCCATACAGTGGCCATTGATCATCTGCAGGTGGAGGCGAGGGCGAATCAGGAGGAGGTGGAGGCGGAGCGTGAAATGTTGGGGCGCTACCTTATGTTGAAGGGATATTAAGAGGAGGAGGTGGATTCCATTAAGGCGGACACCTATGTTGAGGAGGTTGATGATTAAGAAGTGGAAGAAGTAGCAATGGGAGTTGTTGATGGGTTAGACGGTGTCTCCTACTAGACGGTGCTAAACAACCAAGGGGATGACGCCGAACTCCCAGAGGGTGAGAATGAGAATATAGGATAGAGAAATGTTTTGTATGAGTATTTTACAAGGTCTTGTAAATTGTTGGACTCTGTGTGAATTGAATAGATTTTTGTAGGATGAGCCCTTTTTTGTTTTTTGTAACCCTCTGTAGGCACTTAGGGAAAGGAGTCTCAAAATAAAAGATCTCAAGACTGGGCTTGCTAGGGAAAGAGAGATCTCCACAACCTTTCTTTCTTCGTAAGCGGAGCTGCAGGTTAGATAGGAATAGATTTCCTGATTCGTATGCTATATTTGACATAAAGCTACCAAGTAAATTAGATAACGTAAAGCGTAGAGGTAGATCAAAACTTGCAATCAATTTTAGGAAAATAATATTAATATAGTGCGTAGAAATATTTAGGGTATTTAGATAAAGTGGAATATCGTAAACATGTACCTTATACTTCAAAATGTATGTGGCATAGCACCTGTCTGTGATATTACTTCGACCACTAAGTCTAAAAGTAGTTGCACACAGTAAATGTTAGAAATTAGATATCTTTTAAGAAACAAGATATGTATCATCTCAATGGGTGCTCTAAAGCGAGCTGTATATAATATATCTATTATTGTGCAGGTCGAATTGGATTCAGTTCGCTCGCGTGAAGATGAGGCGCTCTAATGTAACCGAGAATTGTAGAGGAGTTGATAAGCTGAGGGAGGCGAATGAGAATAGGAAAGATCAACATGTAAAGATGCATTTTAAATTTGTTGAGGCAACCCAGACTGTAATTGACCTCACTCGCAAGGTCGAGGAGAAAGATGTCAAAATTAAGGAGAGGATAAAAGAGCTTGTGGAGGTAAATGAACATACCACGAAGCTTCAAAGTCGGGTTGACACCCTGATGGTTTGGGGTAAGCAAGCTTAAATGGCTCAATACCGTATTCAGGCGCTAGAAAGATCAGAGGGAGAATCTCGAGCTGATCTTCTGAATTGTAGAAGTGAGCTGGAGTGACTGAAACTAAAAATGAGTAAAAAGGATAACAAACTTAAGGTAGCTCGAGAACATCTATCAGCCTCGGAAGCTGTAGCTGAACACTTGCACCTATCCCTTCCCGCCAAGGATTTGGAGTTTTAGGGAATGCAACAAAGGTGTAATGAGCTAAATGAGAGGGTGGAATGATTGAAGACCAAATTGGCACAAGCCAACGCACGTGTTAAGAAAGCTGAGACTAGGTAGCATTCGAGGGGGAATAGAAATGATGTTAAAGTTTCTCTAGTCTAAGGGGATGTAGTTAGTCTGCCAGGTCGAATTAGAGAGCTAGAAGGTGACGCGGCTCGAATTTAGGGACATGTGCAGAAATGAAACACGAACTTAAGGGAATGTCAACACAAGTTGGATGCTGCTCTTGTCAGGGAGAAGGTCTTGGAAGGGGAAATCAGGGCGAAGGAAGTCCTGGTGAAGAAGAAAGATGACCTGTTACAGGATACTTCTGCCAGGGAAGAATTGAATATAGAAATTGTGAGACTTCGCACTCAGATGGCTTATTTGGAGGTCTCTATTCAGGCTGAATCAGCTAAATATTCCAAAAAATTGGAAGAGAATATAACTTTTTATGTTTTGATAGACAGGGAAATGGCACATCAGAAGAAGTTTTACGAGACTTTGGAGTCACACCTTGAGAATGTGAGATGTAACTTTTCAAGGATCGTTGTAGCTTATGCATCACGGACAGACCTGTTAAAGGCGACTGTTACATATTTTGTAGAGAAAGTAAAATGACTTGAGTTAGAACGAGATACCTTGTTTAAGAACCTGTCCAACTAGGGATGCATTTGTAGCGTGAATATAGACCGAGAGAACTGCATGGCCATCATGGAAACAAATTAGGCCCTCGACCTGCTGATCTGATAGAGAGGGGTAGAGTCGCTGCAATTCGTGAACTAAATTCTGATTGACCTCCTGCTGGAGGGTGAAGCGTGACTGACATCCCAATAGCAAAAAAGGTATCCCTTGTAATATAATCTGAAAATAACTAGTATCTGCCGTAGACATTGAAATAGATGAAAGCTAGTATGACCTTTGCCTTTATCTTATGTCTGGTGGGGTCTTTGATATAAAATAAGTTTTTACATTTGTTATAATCGCAGAGGTGGGTTAAGTCAGCCAAACCAAGTGTTATCCTTGATTTAACTATAGAAATGTTGTAGACATATTGAAAGAGATGAAGGCTAGTATTACCTTTGTCTTATCTTATGCTGTTAGAGTCTTTGATATGAAACAAGTTTCTACATTTGTTTCAATCGCAGAGATGGGCTGAGTCAGCCAAACCAAGTGTTTTCCTTGATTTAACTATAAAAATGTTGTATACATATTAAAATAGATGAAGGCTAGTATTACATTTTCCTTATCTTATGCCTGTTAGAGTCTTTGATATGAAACAAGTTTGTACATGTGTTTCAATCGCAAAGATGGGTTGAGTCAGCCAAACCAAGTATTATCCTTAATTTAACTAAATAAATGTTGTAGACATATTGAAAGAGATGAAGCCTAGTATTACCTTTGCCTTATCTTATGCCTGTTAGAGTCTTTGATATGAAACAAGTTTCTACATTTGTTTCAATCGCAGATCCTCGATTTAACTGGTATAAGATCGATTGAAAGCTAGTATTATCTATGCTTTAATCTATAGAATGTGGTTGAAAATACGTAAGCAGAGAGATCTTGTGAAAAACTTGGAAGTTTCATTGATAAGTTCAAAATTTACATTGGATGGAGATGAAAGATCTCACTTTTAGATTTGGGACAACAAAAAATCTAAAAGTAAGAAACAGAAATGGAGTAGTAAGTTGCTTAACGATAGTACCGTTTCAGTCACTAAGTGTTCCAAGGATTTGAAATGGGGATTCTTCTTCTGTGAGGAGATAATATGTTTCCAAGCCTGAGAGACTGTGATAATGAACGGACCCTTCTAATTGCTGACTAATTTTTCAGCGTGAGGTTCTTTGCAATGTTGAGGAATCCCTTTGAGGATGAGATCACTAATTTGGAAGGTACAATTTCTGACTCGGTTGTTGTACAATCTGGCTAGCATATGATGATATTGACCTATGTTAGTGATGACGCGTTCCCTGGTCTCATCGATCATATTAAGGTTGCAAGCCAATTCGGACTCATTTTCCACGTCAGTCAGCTCGTGATCCCGAACTAGATGATGGTATTCAGAAGGAATGACGGCCTCGGTGCCATAGGCAAGGGGGAATGGGGTGTATCCTATTGACTGTCTGGGAGTGGTACGATATGCCATAGGACATAAGGCAGTTCTTGAACCCAATCTCTTTTTTTGTGAGTAAGGCTATTTTTTGAGTCCATCCACGATGGTTTTGTTGGTTATTTCGTCTTGGGCATTGCCTTGAGGATAGTAAGGATTGGATGGTGAGTGGATGATATTATATTGGTTGAGGAAGGTTATTTTTTTCTCATACAAATTGGGACCCGCTATCGATACGAATTAGGTGAGGACACCCAAACTGAGTGATGATGTGTTCCCAGATAAACGAGATGACCTCTTCCTCTCTGGTTCGACATAGTAGAACTGCTTCAACCCATTTCGTAAAATAATCGGTAGCTATGAATAGGTTACGGCAGTTACCTGGAGAGTTGGGGAATTCGACGACGAGATCAAGTACCCATCTTTTGAATGGCTAAAACACCTTGCTTGCATGGAGTTTGAGCGTAGGGATCGTATCATATGTCCATGTCCTAAGCAACTGCCGCATCTGCATGAGTACTCCTCTGCTGCTTGCGCATGCCGGGCCAGAATACTCCCTGTATAATAGCTCTATTTGCTAGTGATCGACCTGCGGTATGGGGGCACAAGTCCCTTCATGTAATTTGCAGAGCATTTCATCTGCTTTGGTTTAGAGAGGCACTTGAGGTAAGACCCCGTGATGGAATGATAGTATAGCACACCCATTTTGATTAGTGTAGCGCTTCGAGTTATGATCAGTTGTCGACACTTATTTGGATCTACTGGGAGTGGTCCGTTGCAGCTGTTGTCGATACTGAGGTGGCTAAAAAAGGCTTTCGCCAATCGTCATCTCCCCCTTTATCTCCCCAGTGTGTTGATCATACAGAAATGCGATCAATGTGGGGGTTGAAATGATTTTGATCTAGAGATATCGAGCTTCTGTACCCAAGACCCCGGCTAGATATGCCAAGGAATGGGCGTGTCTATTTTACCTCGAAGAAATAATTGAGAATTGCTTTCGCAAACTTTCTCCTCCTATGTGTAACAAGGGCTACGTGTTCGGTCATCTTTCCAATCTTCTTGTATTGCTCGGAGTAATGGTGGATGAGAGTAGTGAATCTGCGTAAATTGAGAGTTCAGGGACGTCGAGCACAAGAGCAAGGTCGAGTCCATGAATAAGAGCTTCGTACTCGGTGACATTGTTAGAGGCCTTAAAATCTAGGTGGATTAATTTCTCAATTCTGTCATTAGAAGGGGTAATCAAATGATTCTGGTCCCTGACTGCGGGTCCTGCTGATCCATCCGTGAAAAGTCTCTACCCTTTTGCTATAATCCAATCGACTCGCTCACCAAATGGTTTGGGGGTGGATCTTTGAGAGTTTCTTCTGCAAGGTCGGGGTCGTGCTCCTCCTACTCGGGATCCTCCACTGGAAAATCTGTGAGAAAATTGGCAACGGCCTGACTTTTTTTGAATGACGTTGTTCGAACTGATATCATATTCTCCCAAGTTGACTGACCACTGCAGCACTCTCCTTGATTTTCTTTCTTGGATAGAACTTCCTGAAGTGGGTAGTTCGCCATGACTTTGACTTAATGAGCTTGGAAATAGTGTTTGAGTTTCTGCGAAGTGTAAACAAGAGTGTGAAGAAGTTCTCAATTTAGAGTACCTTGTTCCGCTGGAGTGAGGGTTTTGTTGATAAAGTAGATAATACGGTCGACTATCGATTGGTTCCAGTGGTTGAGAGATGCGGTAAAGTGTATCTTCAAAAGTAGTGGAAAAATTGTAGATATTTGGTCGTTAATCTTTCTAAGGGTAAACAGTGTTACCCTTGGTGCTCTCTGATCTCCCTGTTCCTCCTTTTGTTTATTGCTTTGATCTGTAGATGGGCCCTTATTATAAAGGACAGGACTTAGTAGATTTTTGTCGCTCAGACATCATCCTCTCAGGATCGAATAAACTGTTGACCTGGTGATAATCTCCTCTAAGGTCGTAGGTTTGTTGAGGAAGAGGTACTCTTTGGCCTTGCAGTCGAGCCAGAAAGTATTGGTAAAAGCAGTAAAGACTATTTTCTTATCGAGGTTATCACTTTCGTGCGAGCTCGAAATTTCATTGAGAAATTCGAGATTCTTTGAGACTTCTCTCCTTGTGACTGCTTAGGACTGATAAGTGATAAAATTCTCCTCTTTGTCTAGGTTATGAGTATATGTCTTGATGAACTATTCTACAGCTGATCGAATGTATATATGGAGTCATCAGGGAAAGAGTGGAACCAACAGAGTGGTTCCTCCTGTAGACTTGTGGCGAACAGACGGTAGAGGATATGGTTGAGTTGGAGTATAACCCCAATGAATCACGGTACTGTTGAATGTACTCCTTGGGTCAGTAACTTTGTATTATGAATTTTTGGAGTATGGAAACCTTTTCGTATCACCATATCGAATAGCTCATAGGCAATTGGGACTTCCTTGTAATTTTGTGATATCGCCGGTATTACCCAGAACTTGTGCTTCGATCAATGCTTAATCGTGGTCCAAATGCTCTTTCATGACGTATGACGTGCTGGTTGAATTACTGGGTGAGAGGTGTGGATGATGAGTGTATGTACCTTCACTCAGGCGATATCGTGGAAACTTGGTGGTTGAGGTCGTTGTTCTTCTCCTGACGGATGGAAATTGGTAACTCGACTGATTTCAGATTGAACTTCACCCTAGATGTATGGAGGGTTGTGGTTCGTGTAATAGATTCCTGGAAATAGCTTTACTGGCGACTCCTCGAGGTCCCAATCTCTCCCTTGCAGAACACGGGAGGTCTGGCAACTGATCGTGACCTCGTGGTGGAGGAGCCTGCTGAGTATTTGCAAATCCAGTAGGCCATTCTGTATTATTGTCATATGCTCTTCATGCGTTGGAGCGCTATCAAACGAGCTTTCTCATTCTGTGTCAAGCTTCATCTCGTGAAGCTCCCAATCCCTTGTAGCTGAAGTTCGAGCTCTGCGTGTTTCTCTATCACGGCGTTGAGATTCGCTCGTAACTCTGTAAGTAGCTTTGGCTCCATTAAAACATCGAGTTGGGTCCCTGTAGCTGGTCGTTCTGGAAGTAACCATGATTAAAAGTTGTAGTGAAAGAATGCCTTGGATATCGTGGAAATGCAATATTTCACAGAGGCGACGCCAAATGTAATCGCCAAATTTCATAAGCTTGAAATGGCTTGGAATTGCTATCATAGCAATGAACCTGTAACAATTTTCTAATGGAAAGTAAGAAATGACATAGGTGGTTTTGCGTGGAAAAACCTCCGAATAGGTTAAAAACCATGACCTCGAGTGGAGGATTTTATAACAAGTATATTTATGTTTGAGGCGGATATCTTATCATAAGTGATCTTAGACATAGAAAAGCTGAATCTGTGTAATAAGAAGTCAGACTGTTTTGGCTGAGAACGAAATGAGTAGTTTTCTTGAGATCTTAGCTGTATTTTCTCGTCCTTGCTTCTGTGAACTTGTTTTATATAGGCCTTCTCCGTAGTTCTTCATCGTGCGAAAACACGTTTTCCGAATAATGTGGTTAGTGACGGTTTGAAGGAGAACTGATGGTTTGTGAGAGACAGTGTCTTTTATAGGATAAGGTTTGTTGGTTGAGCTTGACCCACGTTCATAAACAGTTCGCGGATGTGGGGAATGTTGACTGGGGAAGTTATGTTGAAAACAGTTCACTCTACTCAACAATCTCTCAGGGTAAAATAGTTTTCTCAACCGACTCTATCTCCTACACGATTACAATTTTTTTCTTATCACATTCCAGCATAGCCAATAAGAGATGTCAATCAACTTAGCATTTCGGAACCACAAACACAATCCTCAAAGCAAGAAATACAGCAATAGTTTGAAATGGATACCTAAAACTGAGTAAATATTCTTGCCAGTCTCTACTAGTACGAAGGATTCCACTTCAGTTCCAATAGCTAGACTTTGCTATTTATAGAGAAGGATACATTGACTGGGCAATAACATCTTAACGACCTTTGTCTTCGGCGTCAGAAGTAAAGACTATCCTGGTGCACCTGCCATTAGGACCCAAATGGATATTAGCATCAGTCAACCCAAGTGCGATGAAGATGGATCATATGTTTCTCTCAGCCCTTAGATCTACAAATACTTTTGACGAGTCTCCTCCGCACTCACAAATACCACGTACTGCTCTTCAGCAGCCTTCC
>JACGCM010000827.1:0-62416 GCA_014058105.1 Kingdonia uniflora
TCCTCTGTCTCTTCAATGATAATTTATGAACGCTTATCGCGGTTACCTCTTTCTCGACTTGTATCTTTTCCCTTTGTTGCTTGATGCTGATTGAGAGCTGAGATTATAGCGCTCCTCCCACTGTTACATGTTTGTTGATTCATTGCTCATGACCATCAATGAACATTAGTTCATCCATCGAGAGTTGATTAAGATCTTTCGACTCCTTGATCGAACATACCACGTAATTGAATTTTGATGTCATGATCGAAGAATCTTTTCGATTATTGTAACATCCTCCATCTTTCTACATTTGTTCTCATATTATTGAATCGCCATGGTTCTGGGAATACTCTGAAACAGACTCTGTGGTTGCATACGAAGAGTCTCGAAATCTACATGAAGTGTTTGTAGATGTGACTGCTTACTGCGGTTCCCTGATATTTCTTCTTCATTGCATCCCAAATATCTTTGGATGTCTCCTTGCACAGATCGTCTCCAAGATGTTACGATCAATAGCTTGAAATAAATAATTTTTTACTTTCAAGTCTTTTAAACGTAATTCTTCGATACGGATATTTGAGCGGCCGTCATTTCTTTCGAATGGTTAGAAACACAACTTCAGCGAGTGCCAATACTCCTTAGACCTCAAGAAGGTCTCTATAATTAAACTCCAATGGTCGTAGTGACCATCGAATTAGGAATTGCCGCTTGAACATAACTCTCCATCATTTTTGCGAAAAATAGACGAAATCAATAACATTGATCGAATGAACGATATCTCGAAGGAATACTAGAAAATGTTTTGTTTTTCTTCACGTCGTTACCTTCGAGCTGTCGAGCCAGAGACCATGCTCACTCTGATACCAGATGTTGAAAACAGAATTCTAAACTCTAAAGAAGAAATGTTATTGATCAAACTTGGGATGAGATGATTTGATTACGACATATAACAAGCCTTTATATAGGTATTAGAGCACAAATCCAACCTGGCTTCTAAAGCCGAAATACAAATATTACTTCACTATGCGACCTACTATTCCTATGGTAGACTACTATTCCTATGGTAGCTTGACTTTATTACTAATGTGTTTCACACATTCTAACAAAATGGGTTTAAACTTTAAATCCCATATTTCTTCTTCATCTTGTCCAAAGTCCAAACAGAGCAAGGTTTTATTTTCTTTCTTTTTTCCGCTTTCCCTGAATTTGGGGATATGATGAAATCTCATCGAATCCTACGATTGGGTCTATCGTATGATTCTTACAATTTGAAGACGATTCTTACGATTTGCGCTAAACACGATTTGATAGTCCGATTCGAATCGCGCGATTTTTGATTTGAATCGCACGATTTGACAACCTTGTGTGGTGTTATTAGCTTAACTGAGAGACTTATCTTGTTCTTATGTCGTGCAAAGTGGCCTTTATTACAAAGGATTCTAGGATTTGCATGTGTTCTTGCTCTTATAGCCCCTCAAAAAAAACCTATTTTCTTAACCACTTTTGATACAATTAATGGAATATTTATTAGCGTCAACATTCCTACAAATAAGAAGATTTCATTTTGTGGTAGAGGTCAAGGGAAATACTTTCAGAATGTTTTGGCTGCGGGTGACTTTGACATAAAGTTCATTTATGCATTTGTTGTGAAAGGGAGTTGCCCATGATGCTCGGGTCCTAGACTGAAGCTTCTTATGCCTCCTAATAGTTGCAATTACTAATCTCTAATGTTATCTGATTAATTGTAAATAGCATGTTTCATTTATTTATTTTGAAAATTTTATTACTTGTACGTGCGATGCAACATATACTCAGATTAAAGGATTTTTATGTCATTTTGGTGGTGTGACTTATTAGTTACATGATTTCAAGCAAGGTGGTCGTTTTAGAAACAAAGAAGAATGTTTCAATCATGGTCAAGCTAAGTTGAGAAATGTTATTGAGAGGTCTTTCCGTGTTTTGAAGGCTAAGCTCACAATTATCAATGAGAATATGCAGCTATACCTTTGCTACACAGATGAAACATTATGGTTGCATGTATGACACTTAATAACGTTCTGCATCGAGTTTTACTTAATGATGAGATGTTTAGGAGGTATGAAAAACCAAATATACTTGTCTGAGGCAGTTTAGGGCAACCATATGAGGATGATGAAGTTCCAAATGTTTTGACTTACAGTGCAATATTTGCCCCCAGTAAAGCAAACTGTGGAACTAGTACGAAGATGAAATTGCATTTCAGTTGGAGGAGTCATTAGTTATGTTGCATTTCATTTGATTTTTTTCACTATTTGTAGTTTGATTGTGTTTGTATGACTTCATATCAATATTTGTGTTTGTATGACTTCACAAGAGATTGTGGTTTATTTTTTTTGCCTACTTGAATTAACTACTTGTGCCTTTATAATTATTAAGTTCATAGAGATCTATTATTCGCCTTGAGGCAATGAAATATGTGCTACCAAAGTTTCTCAACACTGCACCTATGTGAAGTGCCCTAATGTGGTACTATTTTTTAATAATTCCTTTTGAGCTCGAGACCTTTTTATTAGATACTAGTATTGATTTATTATGTTTTCTTGTAGATGAAGAACAACATTTGAAGCTTCTGGTGTTGGCTTTATGAGATTGTAATGAAGGTTGATCACTTCAAGAACAACTCAAAACGCTGGTAGTAAGTTTTATTGTTGCCTAAAATCTAATGGTCCAAAAGAAAATGGTTGTGAGTATCGGTGGGTTGATAAGTCACCAATGATCATCATGTCCTAGAGTTGTTGAAGAGAGGCACACAAGTTTCACTAATGTAAGTGAGGGTGAAAAATGTGTTAATTGAAGAGATGAAGAACAAACTGAAAGTGGAGCTGCCAATGTTTGAAAGAACTATTGCCCTACTTAAAAAATATTTTGAATTTCAAGGAGATGAAGATCAAGAAGTAATATATTTGCATTTTAGATTATGCCACTACATTTTGTATGTTATGTTGGAACTTTTTGTTGTCACTATTTTGGGGATGTGCTTATATGTTGTTGTTGTTGTTGTATGGGTGTGTGCATATGTTGTTGTTATATATATTTTCGGAATGCATATATAAGTTGTATATGGAGGATGATGAATGTTGTTGGTGATGTTTAGGAGGTGGTGAGTTGACACGGACCAACTTAAACTCAAGCTTGGAACGTGCGACACTCGAGACACCTGTCCCAAGTAAGCCTAATTACTCTTCTCTATCAATCATTTAGCAACACAACATCACAAAGCATCACATAATCTCAACGCAACACAAACACTGTACAAAGGGTGTTTGAAGGCATCATTTCATTCATATATCAACAACTATTACAAGCTTAAATTCCTTCTTAGGTGTATTGGATACAACTCCTCTACATATATAGCAAAATGGAAAACAACTAAGTTCTAAAAGGAAACATCAAAAGTGGAGACAAAGCGTACTCCCCCTTTTTCCTAAGCTAACCTTTACAAAAATAAATAAAAATTTGTAGATAGCTTTCTTACAACCTAAGGATACTATTTACAAAGCCTGGGTATCACACTCTCTCCCACTCAGCTTGGAGACACCCTCATCGACTTTTTCTTCTGCTTCCACATCTGCCTGTTCTCTTTCCTCTCTCGCTTGGCCTCAATCTTCCTTAGTCGGACCAGAAGGGGATGAAAATCTTGGTGCTCCCAGCTGGCTTGTGTATCTGGCAAATTCTTCTACTTCACAAGATACTCGTAGACTTCCTCTTTGGTGTCCGGGTCAACATGGGTCACTCTGTGATCAAGAACACTCTCTGGAACTTTGCTTCAGCTGACTGGCTTGAGCGGAACATGAGGCCTGACGGTACTTCTGCTTGGATCTTCCTTGTCTTGGTGGTAAGGCTTTAGAGCATTGGCATGAAGCACTGAATGGATGAAGCGAAGGTGGGAAGGTAATTGAAGATTGTAGGAAACCTTCCCAACTTTGCTAATGATTGGCATCGGACCAATGTACTTGGATACTAGCCCTTAGTGTATTCTGCCACCTCGCTGCTTAAGATGGGATCTCTTGATCAGAACAAGGTCCCCAACTTGAAAAGGATTTGCTCGTCTCTTCTGGTCGGCCCATTTCTTCCTTCTGGCTGACGCTTTTTCCAGATAGGCCCGGGTAATATCGGTATTTCTCTGTCATTCCTTTGCAAACTGGTAGGCTCTCGGAATACTTCCTTTGTAATTGGAGGCCACTGTATGCGGTATGAGGGGTTATTATCCCAATAGTATCTCAGAAGGACTCTTGTTGGTGGAGGAACTCTTCTGCACATTAAAACAAAACTGTACAACATCCAGGAGTTCAGCTCAATCCTTTTTGTTCACCCTGACAAAGTGTCGGAGGTACTCTTCCAGCATTGCATTAAAGCATTCTGTCTGACCATCTGATTGTGGATGGTTACTGGTTGAGAAGTTGAGAGTGGATCCCAGTAATCTAAATACTTCCCTCCAAAACTTCCCAGTGAATCTCGGATCTCTGTCGCTGACAATATCCTTTGGCACGCCCCAATACTTAACGATGTGCTTCACAAAGAGGCACGCGGCTTTCTCTGTCGTGCAAACAATTGGAGTTGGAATGAATGTTGCATACTTAGAGAATCGGTCGATGATCACGAGAATGGAACCATATCCTTTAGTCTTGGGTAACCCAGAGATAAAGTCCAGAGAGACGCTTTCCCAAGGTCGTGTTGGTACAGGAAGTTGTTCCAGCAGTGCAAGTGGCAAATCCTGATCAACTTTGTCTTGCTAGCAAATGTGACAAGTCCGCGTATAATCCATCACTTCATTTTGATCATTTGGCTAATAATAACCTCTATGCAGCAAGGATAGTGTTCTCCGCCAACCAAGATGGCCTGCCCAAAGAGTATCATGACACTCCTTTATCAGCTCCCTTCGTAGTCCTGCGAACCGAGGAACATAAATCCGTTGTCCCTTCCTGTATAAAAGACCATCTTCTACCCAGAACCGTTTTGTCTTCCCTTGTTTCACCAAATTAATGATGGCCTGGGTCTGAGGATCCACCGCTAACCCTTCGCGGATCCTATCTTGAAGAGTACTGGTAACATAAGAGTGAGACTGTTCGGCAGCTGTAGAGATGGCCGCAAGTTCAGCCTTACGGCTTAATGTATCCGACACATTGTTCATCCTCCCTGGCTTGTGCTCGAGATCCAAATCAAACTCGGCTAGAAACTCTTGCCAACGAGCCTGCTTTGAGGTCAACTTCTTCTGTGTAAGGAAATGGCTTGCCGCACTGTTATCGGTCTTCACCAGAACCTTCATTCCCAACAGATAGTGTCGCCATACTCGCAGACAATGTACAATAGCTAAGAGTTCCTTCTGCTGGGCTGAATACCTCCTCTCTGTGTCATTCAGCTTCCTGCTCTTGTATGCCACCGGATGTCCCTCCTATAACAATACCCCACCGATAGCAAAATCAGATGCATCAGTATTTACCTCAAATGGCTTGGAAATATCTGGCAAGGCTAGGACTGGATTGGTAATCACCGCATGCTTCAGGTCGTCAAAGGCTGCTTGACATTTCTCAGACCAAGACCAAGATATGTCCTTCTTGAGAAAATCTGTAAGGGTGCCGCGCGTTTCGAATACCCTTCGATGAACTTGCGGTAGTAGTTCACGAGGCCAAAAAAGGAATGCACCTCTGTAACCTCCGTAGGAGCTCTCCAGCCCTCAATGGCGCGGACCTTTTCCATATCCATACGGATCTGTCTTCCACCAATAACATGTCCAAGAAACATAACTTATTCCTGCGCGAACGAGCATTTCTCCAACTTGACATATAGTTGGTTCAGGCGCAAGACTTGGAATACCAGGCGAAGATGTTCTTTCATAGTGCGGCTGTATATAACAATATCATCCAGATACACCACCACAAACTTGCCGATATATTTCCGAAAGAGCTCATTTATAAGAGTACAGAAAGTTGCAGGAGCGTTGGTCAAGCCGAATGGCATGACAATAAATTTATATACCCCATACCGAGTAGAACAAGTCATCTTTGCTTCGCCTCCGGCAATAATCCTGACCTGATAGTAACCCGATCTTAAATCAAGTTTAGAGAAGTACTTCGCAGATGTAAGCTGGTCGAACAAGTCAGCAACGAGCGGTATCGGATACTTGTTCTTCACCGTTACCTTGTTCAGAACTCGATACTCAACACATAATTGTAGGCTTCCATCTTGTTTCTTCTGAAATAAGACCGGGGAACCATATGGCGCCTTTGAGGGGCGAATAAAGCCCGATTCCAATAGTCCATCAAGCTATTTCCGAAGCTCTTCTAGTTCAGGCGGACTCATTCTATATGGCCTTTTCACAGGAGGCTTGGTTCCAAGAACTAACTCAATCTGATGATCGATAGGCCTTCGTGGAGGTAACACCTTTGGTAATTCTTTCGGCATCACATCCTTGAATTCCGTAAGTACCCAGGAGACTTCCGTCGGTAGGGTATCATGATTCTAATCATCCGGCTTTAATCGTAAGGTTGCAAGGTAAGTCAACTCCCCTCGCCTCAGTCCCTTCTCTAACTGAAGAGCTGATAATAGTCTGCCCTCATCTCTCTGCGTGGACATCTGTATGATTGAGGGATTGTCACTAAAAATCCCTAAGGAGTTGACAAACGGCATCGGCACGGCCTTGTGGTAGCGGAGAAAGTCCATTCCCAAGATAATCTTGAAATCATCCAATGTCATGGCTAGAAGGTTAACCTCTCTGCTCCACTGTCCAATCTTAACCCGAACCAACTTAGCAATACCCTGTATCGGCATCGCGGCGGAGTTGACAGCTTTCATCCGGCTATAATCTTTCACCAAACGCAGTCCCAACCGGTTCGCTTCCTAAATAGCGATAAAGCTATGGGTAGAACCTGTATCAACCATTGCCAAAGTGTTCTGCCCATTAATAGTGAGGTCCACGCACATGAGTCCCTTCTTAGGCTTAACCTCTGATACTTGTGTGGTCATAGCATTACACAAATAAAGAGAACCCATATGAGTTTCACCACCATCATTTCCCTGAGTGGCGTCATTGGCTTGATCTCCTTGGGACGCCATTAGAGCATTCAGGGCCGTCTTCTAAGGACATTGATAGGCTTTGTGGTTCCCTCCACAAAGAAAATACTTCAAGTTCCCAGGACGTCCTTGAAACCTGGACGAGGAGGAAGCGCCACCATTGTTACGTGACCTGTGGTACTCCCTCCCAGAATTGGAACTCAAGGCACCACCTGTACTTGCTCCCCCACTTCTGCCCTGGCCATGACCTTGGTCTCCCCCACTTCTAGCTTGGTACCCACCATTCTTGCCCTTATTGTAGTTATTGGAAGATCTCGTTCTTTGTTGCGACTGAGAACTAGACTGAGACTGAACCGGTCGACACTCACCCTGCATAGGGGTGTAGTCATTGATGCGCTCAGCAGAGGCCATTACGGAGGCCAAATCTTGAACCCGTTGCCTTTGCAGTTCATTTTGGATTCAGGGTTTCAGACCTTCCAAGAAATAAAACAACTTATCCTTTTCAGACATGTCACGGATATTTAACATCAAGGCTGAGAACCGCTTCACATACTCACGGATGTTGTCGGTCTGCTTAAGTTGTCTTAAACTCCTCCGAGCAATGAACTCAACATTCTCGGGCAAGAACTGATTCTTCAGCTCTTTCTTCAAGTCATCCTACGTTCCAATAGTACAGTGACCGCTCTGGATCTCAGCATACTTGGTACGCCACCATAGCTTAGCATCACCGGCGAGGTACATGGTTGCCATCGACACCTTTGCACCTTCGCTATCAGACCTGACCACATTGAAGTACGTTTCTATATCAAAAAGGAAGTTCTCTACCTCTTTTGCGTCCCTCGCTCCCTCGTACGCCTTAGGTTCAGGGACCTTGATCCTGGGCCGGTCCATACCGCCGCCCAAAGGTGCTGGTTCTCCATTTCCAACAAACTTCACTAGGAGATTTACCTTCGAGGAAAGTTCAGCCATCTGATCCAGAAGAGTAGCCATATTCCCTTCAACCACTCCTTCTAACGAAACGAGACGTTCGCCCATATGGGCCTGATCATCCGAGAAACCGTCCAATCGTTCCTCTAAAGTCGTCACCTGATCGATAATCCCACTTAGAGCTTGCATCTTTTCCTCTAATTGGTCCAACCGTGTTCGGGTATTCAAGGGCCTAGGATTAACGGGTAGTCCTCCCACATACGAGGCAAAAACCTGGGCGGGGTCAGTAGCATTCAGACCCTCCGTCATTGCAACTGGATCGCTTTCAACTAGATCGCTCTGATACCAACTAACACGGACCAACTTAAACTCAAGCTTGGCACAGGCGGCACTCGAGACACCTATCCTAAGTAAGCCTAATTACTGTTCTCTATCAATCGTTTAGCAACACAACATCGCAAAGCATCACATAATCTCAATGCAACACAAACACTGTACAAAGGGTCTTTGAAGGCATCATTTCATTCATATATCAAAAACTATTACAAAACACTATTACAAGCTTAAATTCCTTCTTGGGTGTATTGGATACAAGTCCTCTACATATATAGCAAAATGGAAAACAACTAAGTTCTAAAAGGAAATATCAAAAGTGGAGACGAAGCGTACTCCCTCTTTTTCCTAAGCTAACCTTTACAAAAATAAATGAAAATTTGTACATAGCTTTCTTACAACCTAAGAATACTATTTACAAAGCCAGGGAGTCACATGAGTGGTGATAGGTGTTAAGGATGGCCATAGATGTATCGGGGTGGTTTTTGGTGTTTGGGGGTATTTAGAATTTTGAGGTCTAGTTAGTCGTGAAGAAACACATGCCTTAATTGAAACGTCCTGTTAGAGACATATTCAGACGTGGAACACATGTCATTAAGATTAAGATGTTTAAAGTGACAATAAAACATACACCCCCTTAGAGGCAACCCCAAACTCTTGCTACAACAAGAGCTTATACTCTTGCTAGAGCTAGATGGAATTAGAAGAAAAAAAACACCGGATATATTATTTTCATTCGGATGAAATCTTGCAAACAAGTAGCATGGATCTCATAAGACATAAAAACAAACACCCCGTGAGGAAGAGCCTAGTCCTCTTATCAGCTATAACTAAACAATTTATGGAGGGAAGGAACATCTCTAACATCTTTTGATTGCCTTGCCCATGATCTTATGAGAAACTATCATAAGGAATCCAAGGATGAAGGCAAAACTTGCATTACATAATGATAAATTTGGGAAGGCATTAGACCTTGTAAAGGTGGAGGCAATCCTACTCACCATAGAGTCCATGGACTTTCCTCGTGTTTTTTTAGATTGGATTAGACAATGTATCCACTTCCTGGTATGCAAAGTTATGGGGGTTGGACAAAGTCATTGTATTTGAAACTGAAACTTAGCTAAAACCTTTGGATGTGTTACATGACCCTTACCTAGCTACCACCTATGTTGATATGCTTCTTGGGGCACCTTCACGTTGCGTTGAGATTAAGGATCCGGTTATCGAACATTGATAAGAAGTTGGCATTGTGGAAAAGAAAGATGTTATTAAAGGGAGCCGTTTCACACTCGTCAAGAGTATATTATCAAGCTTACCGGTTCATCATATATCTTTATTTCATTTACCACATAAACGGCTTCAAAATTGAAGATGATTGTCAGAAACTTCGTTTGGGATGGTCTTAAGGGAGTTCGCAAGTTCAATGATGCAGTATGTAATTATGTATGGAAAAATAAGTCGGTGGATTGGGATTAAAATTATTTTCAGAGATAATTATGACATTGCTTCAAAAGTGGTTATGGAGCTTTGGTAACGATAGAGATGGGTTAAGGGCTGAGGTGATTAAAATTAAGTTTGGATAAAGGAGCATGCTTGGCTACTGAATAATCCCAATAACAAATGGCATGGAAGTGGAACTATGAATATCGATCTTAAACACAAGACAAAATTCATTGAAATCAACACAGGAAATGGGAAGAGAATTAGTTTTTGGCACAATGGAAGGGGCATTGTGACTTAAAGCTTGGGAAAGTTAAGAAGTTCCACGGAATGAAGGGGACATTGCAAGTTAAAACTTTCATTTTTAGATAAATCATTTTGAGAGGGAGCTAAAAAATCTTGACTCTTTGATCCAAAAAAAAGACACATCTGTTAGGATTCAGGATTCAGATGGGTTAAGACAAACATATATGCAACTGAGTCAAAAATGAAAAATTCACGGTTGAATTGACGAGTGTTTACATAGTATAAACTTGGAATGAAAGAGATGGATACTGAAGTATGGACTTCTCGAGACACTTAGTTTGGCGGAAAGAGATTCCATCTAAAGTCATCTTCTTTTATTGAGAGTGGCTTGGGGAAACGACCAAAGGTGAAGTGGTATGGAACTTAATCGTACAACAGAAGAGTTCATTGGCCACTTACTTATACATTGCCATTTACGAAGAATATTTGGAATCATTTCCTTCATTTTTTTAGCGTTTCTTAGGTAATTAACATGGTTTTATCTCATTTTGAACGCATGGTGATTGGTGATCCAAGCCATTTTGAGGGAAGAATAGTAAAGTACTATAGGACCTTACTCCACATGATATTGGATGGGTAAGGTGGAAAGAGAGAAATTATAGGCACTTTGAACAACTAAGACCGTAAAAGCGATTATCCTTGACATTTATGTGCCAATTTTCTAATGGTCATCTTCATCAATATCTATGAGGTTGAGGTTTGAAGATCTTGCGACACGATGGAAGGATTTAACTATAGCGGATTCAACATTTTTTTTTTCTCCTTGCCTACGGGTTGTATTTTTTCCACCTCGGATATATCTTTTAAATTGATTAATAAAATATGTTTACATTCTCAAGAAGTTCACTAGCACTTCTTTCTCAATTTCTTCTATTAACAGGCTATGGAGGGTCATTTTTAGGGGAACGAAGGTTAAGGCAAAGGAATCCTCTCTTTCGATACATTTTTGCAATTATAATGGAAATTATTGGGCTTCACTTGATAGAAAACTAAGAGAGAGAGATCTGAAACAGCATAAGAAATGTACCAGACCTACGCCAAGCCATTTCACTATTGCATATATTATCTTAGTTTTCTTTAATGGAGATACCAAATCAGCCAGCAACTTGAAAAGCTTCCTTTGCAAATTCAAGGAGATCATGGGCATGGAAGATAATGTAGACAAATCAAAAGTTCATCGCTTTGCTGTTGAAAATTAAATCCAAACTTGAATCAACATCATCTTGGAGATTTAAGAGGGATTCGTGCCTTATAGATAGATGGATCCGTTTCAGTTCTTCCAGATTAAAAGCTCATCAGCTTGTGGAAAGAATGATAGGCAGAAATTTTGCATACCACTTCGCTAACAAAGAAAGATGGCTTCTTGGCAACACAGGTTTCTAACAGAACCAGGGAGACATCACCTAGTGTAGTCAGTTCCTTCATAAGTGTGTATTGATTGGGAGTGTTAATTCTTCCCCAGTATACGATAAGAAAGTATCAACAAAATACGCTCAAATTTTTCTCGCATTGAGCCATGGATGGAAGACATAATGCACCAATAAGATTGAGTGCAATTTGCTACCCTAAAACTGATGGTGGGATTGGTTTGAGGTGTATGAAAATGTGGAACAGAGCAGCTATCATTAGACACACTCATAGAATGGCTTCAAATCAGGACAACCTTATGGTCAGGTGGGTTTAGAGCAACTAATAGAAGCAAATTTTAAATGTAGAATTACCTCGTGAACTGAAGTATGATTCTACCTTGTTTTAAATTCTAGTCTATCGTATATCATACTAGATTTCAAATGGAGAGTGCCACAACCCTTGTGTACTCTAGCCTGGTTTCTCAATACCACTATATGTAAAAACAGTAATGACATGGTGGTTTGAACACCTTCTAAGAATTGAGAGTTCTCTCTTGCTGTTACCTGTGAGACTATGAGATCAAAGCGATCTGAAGTTGACTGGGCTAAACTGTATTGGAACCCCGCTCTCCACTCCAAAAAGGCAACTACAACTCCTGAAAAACTTTTAGTGGGATTGTAAGAGATGGAGAAGCTTATGGAGGATTGTATGAAATAGGGTTGTACATGGAACCCGGCAAACCCGAAAACCGACCCGGACCGAGCCGAACCGGCCGGTTCGGTCCGGTTTTAAGAAAAATCGGGTCGGTTTCGGTTCAAGATTTAAAAACCTGGTTTCTATCGGTTCGGGTTCGGTTTTCGGATTTGGGCAACGGGTTAGACCCGACCCGAACCGACTTTATAAATACTAAATTTTGTTTACTCATACCATAGCCGACAGCTTCTCTCTTCCCTTAATCTCCTCCCCTCTCTCTCTCTCTCTCTAGAATCCTCCCTCCAAATTACCTCAGCCAACAACAACAACAATTTTGTTTCACCCCCAATCTCTCAATTTTGACTGTTGATGAAGATGAGGGCCTTGTTACAAGTATGATTGTATCCTTTGTAAGGAGGAAAATCATAGATTTCTAGGAACGTTGCCAACCCACCTCCTTCAACAACTGTCCACAACTTCCACCGAGAAGGATGGCGAGTTACACCTGCCCAGACCGCCCAAAGTAGAAGCTGAGCGATACCCATTGCTACACAGACCACCATGTTCATCCCTGCAAAATTTAGAAATTTATTAGATATTATCATGGATACTATCATGGATTCATCAGATCTACGTTCATCAGATTCACCACTTTCATCAAATCTACGTTCATCAGATCCACCATGTTCATCAGATCTACGTTCAACCAAAATCAACAGTAAATTACAAAGATGCTATTCAAACATGTTTTGTTCCAGAATTGTGATAGCTCGGGAATAATGTTGTCTGACTGAAAATATACGCTAATTCAGCATATAATATGGCAATTTATAAGTATAAAGGAAGGAGGAGGATTCCCCTACACTCTCTTTATGCTACACTCTTTGCTACACTCTCTCCTCTCCACTCAATTCTCCAACTCACCTGCCCACTCAGCTCTCCCTCTCTCCCACCCAGCTCCCCCTCACTCCCACGTGGGCAAAAAAAAATACAAATACAAAAAAAACACTCTCTCTCCACTCAACTCACTCTCTTTCTCTCTCACTCGCTCTCTCTCTCTCTCACTCACTCACTCAGTCGCTCTCTCTCTCGCTCTCTACTGAGCTCACTCAGTCACCGTGGTACCTTTGTCGAATTCACGGTCAACAATGTACTCTCGCCGTCATAATCAGGTATAATCTCATTTATAATTCACCTCAATTTGTATAAAAATTATGAAACGATAAAATTAAAATTCAAAAATTTCACGCGAGAAATGCCGTTACGCCTTTTTGTAACTATTTCTTTGACGAAATTGGACATAAATTTCCCCGAAATTTGATATGTACATACAAAATCGACAAATGTACCACGGAATGTGGTATATTCGTATGAAGAATTGTCGAATTTTGAAGTATTCGACAGAAATATGTCGAATATCTGTCGAAATTAGATAATTAATTGTCGAATTTATTCAAATTCGATAATTAATTGTTGAATTAATAAAAATACGACAATTTTTTTTCAAATTGAAATACATGCGACAATTAATTGTCGAATTCTATAACAATTCGACAATTAATTGTCATATTTCAATAGAATTTGACAATTATTTGTCAAACTTTAGTGCATTCGATAATTTTTGAACCGACAGTTCTATTGGAATTTTTGCAGCATGCCACCAAAGGGTAGAGGCAAGTTACCCACAATGAGAAGGAGGAAGATTGTACCAACGGCCTCTTTAAGAAAGAGGCTCAATGAGGAGCGAGATGATCCATCACATCCAAATTATAACAACCCACCGCAAGTTCCTGCGAAAAGAAGAAAAACCCGTTCGATTAGGGTACCACTGAGAGATTTCTCAATAAGTGGCAGTCTCCCACGTGTGTCAGTCACACCTGAAGAGGAGTCTAGTAGTACCTCTGATTCCCAAGGAGAGTCTGCAGAAGACGCTGGTACACCTGAAATCCAATCTAGTATGGATCGCTTCCCTTATGCAGAAGACAAAGATCTTCCATCTACAGAAGTTCAACAGGAAGAAAATTTTCATAACCCTACCATAGAACAACAAAGAACTGCAATAATAGAAGATGAAGTTTTCCCTGAAAGAAACTCAGAACAAGAAGCTGGGGAAAATTGTCCAAGGGACCCTTATCTCTTGACGAGCTTTGCGACCCACCGCGCTAAAGCTCTAGTTCTTGGACAGGTACACAGGACAAACCAATCTCATCAACTTTTTCTCTTATTTGAAATTCTTAAAAATTGTCGAATAATACTATGAATTCGACAGCTAATTGTCGAATTATTGGACATTCGATAATTAATTGTCGAATTTTTCCAAGATTCAACAATTTCTATTGTACTTTTTCTTTGTGACAATGACACATGGGTTTCTATTTTACTTGCAGGACCTAGGCTGTCTGCGTGTCTATCACTACAGTCCTTCATGGGAGCTTGAGAAAGAGATCGAAAGAGTTCAAAACATTGTGAATGTTTGGGGTCTGGGCAGGATTGGAGCCATCTCCTTCAAGCATTACAACTCTACGCTGATTACAGCCTTCGCTGAGCAGTGGCATCCAGAGACCAACAGTTTCACTTCAAGTGGGGGGAAATGACTATCACCTTGGAGGATGTGTCCAGGCTGATTGGACTGAGGGTTGACGGTGACCTCACTGTCGTGAAGGGGGCATGGGGCGCTCTCGCTGTTAAAGAAATTTAGAGAAAATGTATATATCTGCCTGACAGTGTTTACCCAGATTTGAAAGTTGGGGGCCAGGGAATATCTCTTTCCTTGAAGAAGATAGCTGAATTCTTTGCTAGGAAGGTTGGGACAAATGTCTACGACAGCGTATCTGCTTCCTCTATCAGGTTGTCTTCCCGTATGGTTGGGAAAGCCTAAATGCTCTACGTTCTTGGCTCTTTTCAGTTCCCTACCAAGAAAGGGACAGATGTGTCGGTAAAGTATCTTAGCTTCTTTCAGGACCAGCACGTAAGTAAACCATGGTCATGGGGAGCTGCGATATTGGCACACCTCTACTACAATTTAGGTACTTCGTCAAGGGTCAATGCAAAGGGCCTTGCGTGTTGTACTACATTGCTAGAGGTAAGTTTGAAGTTTATTTGTTTTTGTTTTTGTTGTTTTCTTTATTTGTGGGCGATTGAAGTTGAAGTTTATTTATTTTAACAGTCGTGGATCTTTAAACATTTCCCGAAACTGCCTGGTATTCCAACACGTAATGAATCTGGTGCTCCTGAGTTTTGTACAAGGTGGTGTTGGAGTAAGATGACCAGCGCGCAAACTGGTTCAGTTGCCTTGGCAATATTTAGAGAAGCTTTGGATAGTTACAAGGTTAAAGATGTAAGTTGAAACCTTGTTTTCTTGCTTTCTTAATTTTTTCAATAAGTGTCGATTTCGGCAAAAAATTCTTTTTTTGTCGACAACATAGAATTCGGCAATAATTTGTCGAATTATAGAATAATTCAGCAATAAATTGTCGCATTGTGTGAGAATTCGACAATTTATTGCACTGTATTTTTTTAACTACCTAATATATCTATAATTTCTGTTTTAGGTCATCTTCGACCCGTACGTAGAGAAGAGGTAGGGCAAACATATGTCCAAAGAAGGGGCAAGTTTCACAGGTCTCTTATGTAGTCCTGAACATAAAGAACCATATTGTCCTGATCGAGTATAGCGACAGTTCAACTAAAGGCAACCTGTACCTCGGGCTCCTGCTTTTGTTGAAAAGAGCGGCTTGCATTTTGGTGATAAAACAGACCCATACAATCTGAAGTATGATTGGGAGGATTTATTCTCCGAAAAGAAATGGAGGGACTCTATCACTTTGATGAGGGGTAGGAAAGTCCACGATGGGATCCCCGTTTGTAGTAAAGGATACTTTGAATGGTTTAATTCAGTTTCCTTCACCAAACTTTGCCCAGATGATGTTAATCTTGGCGAAGATGCGGATTACGACGGAGCAAAGGTATTGGGGGCTAGTAGTGGTATTTCCCAGAGGGAGAATGTGAGTATTTGATTGTACTTATAGTGTTTTAGGTATCTTTCTTCATTCTTCTAATAATTCAGCTCTACTATTTTATAGGATGAGGTGCCGCAAAACCAAAATGAAGGTGGTGGAGGACCGGCTGAGGTGGTGGAGGACCCGGCGAGGTCAGTTTTAGTGTAGGCATTGGAAGCGAAGGTGTGCACTCTAACACACTTTCTTCAATACATATATTGAGAAGTGAATTGCCTTTAAATAACTTTGTTACTCGCTTGTTACTATTACAGACAAGTGAATGTGCATTTTTTATGGAGGCAACTGGACGAATGCAAGCAGACATTGAAGCGAAGAATCTTGCCAACTCCATCTGTGAGAAGAAATTGAATGAAAAGGTATTTGTACATATTTTAGCATTCCCTTCCTGATACGGTTGGAGTGCAAAATGAATAAGAAATTGCTAAAAGATATGACATTGGAGTGCGAGTCGACTAAGAAAATACTAGAAGATCAGAGATTGGAGCGTGAATCTAATAAGAAATTAGTAGAAGATCTGCGTATGCAACTTACAGCCAAAGTAAGTACTATTACTCCCAAAAAGAAACAGTTATTATTTCCTGACACATGTACTCATTTATGATTGATAACAGGTGAATGTGACTGAAACATTGGGCATGATTAATGACAAGTTGATGGATGAAGTTTATGTGCACCAAATAGAAGTACCCTTACCTGTGAGTATGAAACCCCCATAAAACATTGCAAGAAACTCAATTGTCAGAATCTATTCGAATAGAAACCTTCTTATTCAAAAAGAAACTCATGATTATCTTTCTGTTCCATCTTATATATAGAAATATGGGAAATATAGTACACTAGAGCTATATGTCCTTTATGATTTATTTCATAATTATCTTTTTCTGGAATTTGTACAGCTAAACATTGTTCCAGACCCTGAGGAGAACGTCGGAGAAGCTACAATGTGGAAACAGAAGTACGAAGAGTTATATGCAAAATTAGAAGAAGCTCAAAGGAGATTGAGCGAGATAGATAGGAATGTAAGTTGATTTAGGCAATGGTCATTGACGAGACATTTTGTATTCATGTACATTACGGTTGTTTAATTTTATGCTTGGGGAGAATTTTTATGAAACATTGAAGTAATCCCATGTATACATTGATACTAAATTGTTTATAGAGATTATCCCTATATATATGCCCTTTGGAATCTTGATCAAACTAATGTTCTCCTATGTAACACTTAATTCTAATTGTGAAATTAGTAGTGTGTAGACATTATTGTCGAATTAATATAGATACGGCAATTCTAATTCAACAATAATTTGTCGAATTGTTAGACAATTCGACAATAAATTGTCAAATTAATAGTTTTCGACAATAAATTGTCGAAATAAACTGAATTCGACAATTTCATTCCATGAATCATGTATGCTAATTTTGTGTATTTTATTATAAACCTATGATTTTTAGGAGAAGGTTATTCATGACAGGTGGCACGCCAAATACATACACGAAACCAAAAAGCTGGTAAGTTGCACTGCGACTTCTAATTTGTTTTTCACCAAATACTAATCATGTGGATCTAAATGGGCTCAGCAAACCAAATTGATGATATCTGAAAACATGAGTTTAACCTCGAAACTGACAATAATGAATGGGTGTGTGCAATTTGTCATCCTACGTTTATATTTTTATTTTAAATTACTTTTGTTTTAAATTCTAACTACGCTATTATTCTTGTGTTTGCGATGTAGGGAGTGTGGCGCCTGGCACTGAAAGGCGCTATTGAAGGAGGGGATTTTGAAGATCCTAAAGACTCGACATACGAGGAACTAGGTAGGCAGTTTACGAAACTCTTAACAATTGCTCAAGAGGGTCCAAAGGGGAATACGAAGATGACATAATCATATCGGGAAGGGGGGAGTATCAAGAAATGATTGATTCAAGGTTGAAGAAGATTGATCATAAAACTAATCTAAGACAGAGTTTGTTTCAACCATTTAATTGGTTCCAACTGGATATACGCGATGTTGAAAGAGATGGTTACACAGCGTTTAGGGTTGTTGCGTCATATGCGTATCAGAGCCAAATAAAGTTCTCGAATATGAAGGTTTCCTTGTGTACCTTGATGATGATGAAACCTTCTTATTGGAAGAGCATTATCAGTCAGAGGTTGGATGTAGCTTATAATGATTTGCGAGAGAGAAGGTACGAAACTTTGCTACGGGCCTTTAAGTTCGATGTTGTGTTTGTGGAATATTTGTATATGGGTCATTTGTTGGCAACATATTACGAGAAGGTGGTCATCTTCATCAACAACAAGGAGGCCTTAACGTTCCTACCTTTATTTTGGCTGAAAGCAAACAACAAGATTACCAAAGAGAAGAGGTTTGAAAGCATTCTTGTTGATAGTACGAAGTATTGGTGGGTTGGAATGACATCCGATGAAAACTTTGTGAAATTGAAGACCAAGTACCAATCACCTATTTCTCCGCTTTCTACACTATGGTGGGCGCATGTAAAATTGGATATTCCAGATGCTTTTGTGAAGCAATGTGTGAAGAACTATTTTGATGCGCCAAACGAAGCTTGGATGAAGTTAATGAAAGACAACAATGTTAACTCACTTGTTTACAGCTTAAATGATTTGATCATTTGTTGAATGTTGTATATCTATTGGTACATGTATGTAATTTTTATAGCTTGTGAAGAAAAGTACCTGATACATAGAAATTGTCGATTTTATTATTAATTCGACAATAAATTATCGAATTTATTATCAATTCGACAATAAATTGTCAACTTCATTGTTTTTCGATAATTTATTGTCGAACTCATTATTTTTGACAATAAATTGTCGACTTAAAGAAGCTGTTCGACAATTAATTGTCAACTTTACATAAATGCGACAATTAATTGTTAAATTACTGTAAACTGGACATATACTTTCATAGAAATTGTCGCACCATAAACTTATTCAATAATAAATACAAAACTAAAATTTGGACAATAAATACACAACTCAAATTTGGACAATTCAACAACAATAGTTACAGTAACCACAATAATCCCACAATTCGACAATAATAGCATAAACAACAACATTCTAACATTAATAAAAGTCCCAATGATGTTTGTAATCTGCAATCATATCATATTCAACAACTTCCAATACCATGGTCGTCTGACTGTGGCTCAACCCCATCCTGATTTGAAGGATCTAGTTATGAAACAGAGAAAATAAATTAGTAATATTCAACATATGTTATCGTAGAAGTTGTTGGGAAGTACTTCTTTATAATTTTACGATACTCACCAGCTTCCGCTTTTTGAAACAATAATTTCAATCGTGGGCAAGTGCATTTGTCGTGGCTGCCAAGGACTCCACAAGCTTTGCATGTCCTCTTCTTCTTCGCTACAGCTATCTCCATTCTGCCCTTCCATCTGCCACCTTTCTTGTGATCATCTTTTGCGTGGCCTTTGGTATGTGCCACAAGAGGATCCAAAATAGGAGTTGAAGACATCATAAGAGTTTAAGACATTACTGTCTCAGTTAATGGAGTCGACATTAAAGGATCCGCGCCTGAGACTTGAGTTAGAGATGCATCGTACGCATCTAGATGTGTCTCAAGCTCGTCCAGCCTTGAAATGGCATATTCGAAGTTTACTTTATTATTTGATGCCCTCTCAAATAGGTTTGCTGCACGAAGTGAAAGGTGGTTGTGGCGTGACGGTTTCCTCAAGTTATCCTCATCTAAGAAACTCTTGTCGTACGATCAAGAATATTTGTTTGCACCAATCTTCCACCTTGGTGGAATGAATGCATCTGGGATTTAGAGAACATCATATTTAGAGAAAACCTTGAAGAGATGACAACATGGCAGACCTACATATTCGAACAACTTGCATTTACAATGGCCTGTCAGGCCAGCCAAGTATATCTTCAACTCAAAAATTTTAGGCGGTCCACTATGTGACTTCACAAGTATTTCTCGAACGTTTCTGTCTATGCTCTTTTCTATTGCTATAAACTGCACAATTTGATTGAATTTGTCTTCAACTTTATGGAAAATCTTCCTCGTATAAATCTTTGTTGCATGTTTTAGTAGAGCCTGATGGGGTCCGACTTGCCGATATCTATGTTTGGATTGGAAGTCCTCTTCATTCTCTCTTTCAAATTTCTCTAATAGAGCTGTTGCATATTTTGTCACGAAACTGTACAGACCAGTTGAAGGAAGAAGCCAACCATTGAAGAAATTGTTTGTTAACTCACTTCTGCCAGTAGTACTCATGCCAGTATATAAAGTACCTCTATTCCATAAAGGTATCCATCTTTCTTTGATATTAAATAAGCCTTGCATCCAATTGTTGTCATCAAGATTATGTTTCTTCTTAAGCTCGACCCACCATCTATAGAAGTCTACAGGATCGTATGTGTTGTGGATAATTAAATCTATATCACTCTTGAATGTTGATGGATCTCGATAAACATAACCAATCTTTTCAGGGAACTTGTGTATGATGTGCCATAGGCAGAGCCGATGTCTGGTGTTTGGGAAGACCTTCGATAAAATATAGATATTAGATAACACATATGGATTGTCGAGTTTGGTCATAAGATTCAATAAAATATTGTCGAATTCAGAGACTTCGACAATAAATTGACGTGTTTGGTCATAAGATTCGACAAAATATTATCGAATTTAGAGACTTCGACAATAAATTGTCGAGTCTGGTCATCAGATTCGATAAAATATTGTCGAATTTAGAAACTTTGACAACAAATTTTTGACTAAATATAAAATTCGACAATTTATTGTCGAGTTTGTTCATTTCGACAATTATGTAAGCTACAATTGTCATCAAAAAACATAGGACTGAGACTAACCTTAGGGATGGCAGCACCCATTGCAGTATCTTGGTCAGTGATAATAGCCGTTGGGTGTTTATTGCTCATCGCCTTTAGCCACGTATGGAATAACCAAGTAAATGTGCTCTCTTGCTCATTCCTCAACAAAGCACATCCAAGTTGGATTGCTTGGTAGTGGTTGTTTATTCCCACAAATGGAGCAAATGGCATCTTATAAACATTCGTCTTATACGTGGTGTCGAAAGTCACCACATCTCCAAAAGCCTCATATGCCATTCGGGATCGCCCATCTATCTAAAAAAAATTAAGGGCTCTGTCATCATCATCGAGCTGAATGTCAAAGTAGAACATAGGACCATCGACTTGTTTTTTCTTGAACCAATCCAATGCAGCCTACGCATCGCTACTCGATATACGTTCCTTATCAACTTTGGCTTTATGGTTGTAACAATCATGTTTGTTGAAGGTCTTGTCTGGGAATAAAGCAGGCACCTTGCTGACTGAGATATTGTGAACCTCAAAAGTCTCTGTTAGGTTTTTTGCAGCTTCAGGGAGAAAATGATTAATCTTTATACGATTGTGGTTTCGTGGGGAGACAAGGTTGTGGTTATGAACATCTGAGAAACTCGTAACAACATATTTCCCAAGATTTTCTCTCCAACTAATGTTCAAAGTCGCTTTACACCCGCATTGGTAAGATGAACGCTTCTTCCCATCTTGTTCAGTTGAACTTGAAGTTTGGTTTTTCTTCGACAAACCGTTGCTCAAACAACAAAATGTTGCTCGTGCTATCTCCACCGATCTTGGTCATTTCTTGGAGTTGCGCTTCTTTGTCGAGAACCCTTTCGTCCGTCCATATTTCTCATAGAACAAACTTGCCTCATCCACTGTATCAAATACTTGCCCTTCGTATGGCGTCTCCACAAACAAGGAATCAGCGGCACAATTAGGTATTCTGGAACCCACACCCGTCGTACGCTCATTGGCAGCCCTTGGTGGTAATTCATCTCCAATTATCCTTAACCAATCTGGTTCACATGAATCCTCCATCTTATTATCCTGTCATATAGGTGGAATTAATGCATACAATTAATCAAAGATGAACAAATGGAATAAAAACTCACAAACAAGCACCCACAAATTGAATGAAAAGTTAATACATTTATTGCCCCAATTAATTGTCAAATTAAGATTTCCTCGACAAGTCGAATTCATATATCAATTCGACAATTTTAATCTCGACGAAATCTGGATTCGACAAATAATTGTCGAATCCAGATAAATGTCCAATAAATAGGCAAATGTAGCACTAAAAATTGGGGGGAGGATACACCACTAACCTCTTTGATTTTTGTAGCAGCTAGATTTGCCTCACGATTGCATTGACCTGTATTCAAGCAAAATCAAGAACCTAGTTACCTCTGAGAAACCTAGTTTCCAACAAATTCAATTGAACGATTCACCTCACGAAATACAGTTTCGACATGGTAAAAACAATGAGAGAGACTGAGAAAGCTTCGTACCTCAACGAGAAAGTGATTCAGTAGGAGATAGAGTGCCTGTAACAAACGGCGGGACAAAAAACCCGCTGAAATTTGAATTTGAATCTTGCCGTGCAGAGCGAGTGAGAGAGACAGAGTGAGTTGAGTGGAGAGAAAGAAAGTTTTTTTTTGTTGTTTATATTTTTTTTGGCATGTAGGAGAGAGGGAGAGGTGAATAGGAGAGAGGGAGAGCTGAGTGGGCAGGTGACGTGGCGGTTTAAGTGGAGAGGAGAGAGTGTAGGAGGTGTGTAGCATAAAGAGAGTGTAAGGGAATCCTCCCCTATAAAGGAATTCTGAAATTTCTTATAGGATCCGACGGTGGGACTTAATTTTAAAATATAGGTGAGATCCGAGCGGCCTAAATAATCCTTGATTCACCAAAGATGGGTAATGAAGGGTTGAGATCGAGAAATGCTTATGAGTTATTCCTTTAGGTGTATAGATCTAAAGATATAAAGTATTTCAGATGGTTAAGAAAATATGGATGGATATATAAAGATAAGTATATTGATATTAGAGAAAAGTATCTAGATTTGATACATCTGGACAAAATGAAATGGGCAAATAGCAAAAACGAGGTCGTATGGGAAAAAAATCCACTTGGTACAACCCAAAGTCATCATTCCCTTTGGTTTGCACAACCAAAAATTATTCGGAGGGTCTCCAGGAAGATAAAAAAAATACGAGATTGTATCAAGAGTTATGTTCAACAAAATCCTCGGGTGCCGAGGGAATTATAGGCACAGAGATTCATAAGAGAATCGATCTGATCCAGGTCATAATCTGTATGGGATTCCTAAAATTGATAATTGAGGGTAAACCGGAAGTAATCGAAAAATTAGAGAACAATGTAAAAAAAGGATTTAATAATGTTTATGTGAACCGCAAACTTAATATTGCTATCACAAGAATTGCAAAACCTTATGGAAAAATTAATATTCTAGCAAAAAATTTAGCCAGACAATTAAAGAATATAATTCCTTTTCGAAAGGCATTGAAAAATGCTACTGAATTGACTGAACAAGCGGATACAAAAGGAATTCAAGTACAAATTACAAGACGGATTGACGGAAAAGAAATTGCACGTGTCGAATGGATCAGAGAAGGTAGGGTTCCCCTACAAACTATTCGGGCTAAAATTGATTATTGTTTTATGGGGTATTAGGCATCAATTTTGGATATTTGCAGGAAAGGAATAAGGGTCCTTTCTTTGTATTTTTGTTCAATAAGTGATTGAACAAAAAAAAAACTTTTTTTTCCCTTTAATAAAAAATGAGCAATTCTATAATTCTATAAGGTTAAATTAAAATTTGATTGACCATTTGTTATAATTGTTATACTTAGTGTGTGACTCGTTGGTTTTTTCTTTTAGGTTAGGTTAGTATAAAAAGAGGCCAGTATGAACTAAAAATTATACAACTAATAATAGCCAGCTCATTGCTTCGTATTATCTAGATTCGAAGAATCAGTCACTATATGATGTATTGATCATATCGTTGTAGCATCTGAAAAAAATTTACATAAAAACATAAAAGAAAAATCTGATTCTAATCATAGTTTGTAGAGTAAAAATAAGAAGATATGGATAAAAGGAAGAGAAAGAGATAAAAATAATATCAATGATATAAAATTCCAATGTGTATGGTCGATAAATCATGTGAAAAAAAGCAATGTAATAAAGCATCAATACCGATTCGTCTTTAATGAATAATTAGATAAATCTAGTTCATTATTCATATTAAAAAGAATAATTAATAATATGTATTGTAATGGCCTAATTCCGTAAGCTCGAGATGGCTTGGAATTAGTTCTTAGACCAATGTTCCTGAGACAAAAACTAATGTAAAATTAGAAATGACACAGATGATTTAACGTAGAAAACCTCTGAATAGATAAAAAAACCACAACCTCGAGTTGAGGGTTTTATTAACAGTGACTTTTATTGCCTGAGGCTGATTTCTTATTACAAGTGATCTCTCGAGCTAGAAATACTTGATCTTGCAAATAAGAATTTTGGTATTTGAGAATCTAGAAAATATAGTTTTATTGGTGATTCTAGTATATTTTTCTAGTCTTTGTCTCTTCTGGAACTTTTTCTTTATATAGGCCTTGTCTGCAGTTCTTTGTCATGCTGAAGCACGTTCTCCGAACAATGTGGTAAGTAGCGGATGACTGAGTAACTGTTGAGTTCATGAGAGACATGTGTCCTTGACTTGTTCATGCTTAACTGTTGTGCTTGACCCACGTTCTTCATCAGTTCGTGGTGTAGGTGTCAATACTGACTGTTTATGTCATATGTTGAATGGGTGAGTCTTACATTGAGGTAGTTCGAATTGGGTTCGATCGAGGGATAGGTCCCTACAATCGCCCCCTCGCAACTGAAGTCATGAGTGGCTTTGGTTGAGAAAGAATTTGTGGCTATATGGGTTTTGGAAGTTGAAAAGAAAGGATGTATTAATACAGAGTTAATTGTATAGAAAATGTGTATATCTTTATGGGGAGATATTTTTGTATTGAATGATGATGGGAATATTGATGCGCGCAACGCTTGGGGTTTTGAGTGTTTTGTCTATTTTGAATGACGACGTTTGGGAAACGTACTTGCACATTAAATATTAGGGTTATATAAATAGTATTTGTACCGAGGATTCAGGAAAAGTACACTGTTTGTTGCAAAAATTCTCTGGAAGTCTAGATTGACAATGGTGAAGACCTGGAGGATGGTTTACAAAGAGAGAGTCTCTGTTGAGATGCAAAAGTTTAAGTTGAGATATTTTGGTAATTAGTCCTTGGAGATGCCCACCCCTATTTTTTTCCACCAACGTATCAGGGTATGTCGGAAGAAAAAGCTGTTGAAACTAAAAAATATTTTTACTGTATGTGGAGATTTCATCACCATGTCTTAACAGGCGAGCAGCATTGGAGGTGTCTCTGCATCCTTGCGGAGGACAAGGTTGAGGAGACAGATGTAGGGGTCGGTCAGTTTTGCCGATGTCTTGCGTAGGGTTAGATTCTAAGGTCGGACCCTCTTCATCTCCACCAAATCTCTGATGGTGGTGGTTATAGAGAAGGCAACGGTGGTAGTGAAGAAGGGAGATGAGGATTGGAAGTCTGCTTCTGTACCATCGTCATATCTTAGCTCTAAGAAGACCTTATGTTTGAAGAGTTAGTTCAAGCACTGACTCTTTCTACTTGTATTCCCAGTCTTCCTCCAAACCTAATTTATGGTCAGAGTAATCTGGTGTGAAGGGAGAAAGACGTCTGGTAACTTCAAATGCTTCTTTTCCTTTAGAGGATTCTTTAAGTGAAACATTACTGAAGTCAGATGAACTGAAGGATTTGTTGTTTCAAAGTACCTAAAAACCTGTCATATGTAAAGTACCTGAAAGACTTGTTATCTGTAAAGTACCTGATTTTGGAGTACATGAAAGACTTATTATCTGTAAAGTACCTGAAAGATTTGTTATCTGTAAAGTACCTATAATTTATAATCGAGCTTAATAAAATTTGGTTATTCATACTCTGTGATGATATATAGAATAACTCTTGTGATTGAAATTGAGCTATGAATAATTCAAAAATTTACGAATAGAGGATTAAATGTATTATATATTATTGGGCATACAAAGTATAGTAATCGAGCTGTCACTATGTGTTTATAACATACAAGATGTGCAAGAATTTGTTTTCGAACTGAATAACTTATAATTATTGGGGGAGAGATATAACTGTAAAAGATTTAGGATAGATAGGAATTGGAAATTTGAGCTCAGGGAGGTCATTTCAAAATATTGGATTTGATAAAAATAAATTTGAGATGGAGTAGGCTTAATTCACAGAGGTCGATGTGGATAGATAAGTTTAAATAATTTTACTCATGATACTAAGGTTTCTGTTGTGAAAGAATATAAATACGAATTGTGGGAGATTTGAAGTAATCTAGGAAATTGTATAAATAGGGGAAATGAGCTTTAAGCAGGTGGAAAAAAATAGAAATGGTGTGGACTCGATCTAAAAAAAATTGTTATACCGCTGATGGACAGTTGGTGATAAAGATAGCTAAAGGGCAGGAATGGATTTTTGGTTTGTTTGATTATAATGTTGACCTACCTGTGACTGAGTATTAGTTTGAAGGTTTAGACTTGATGGGTAGGGAACTTGAGTTAGGACGTCGCTTCTATGGGGGGCTATTTTGGGAAGTGATTATAGAACCTTCAGCTCGAAAATATGCTGTAAGATTAATTGTTGAAGAAGAGATCGAGTTTGAAGATGTGAGGATTACTGGAGGTGAACTGATCATGTATGGCTCCCAAAGATATCTGGGATGTTTCATGTATAATTATATGTGAGGGAGTGAGTTGTATGAGTTCGAATAACTGTCAAAGAAATGTAATGAGAATGAAGTTTAAATCTGTCATCTTTTGTTGCAAATGTTGTTTGTGACTATTGTGAAAAATGAATTTGAATTTTTGAATTACTTTGGAAATAACGTCAGCACTTCTATAAGTAGAAGACGCTATAATAAAAAAAAGGCAACTTTTGATTTTATCTCTAGTGTAATTACAGGGAAAGTTCGATTGTATGTAACTGTTGAGTCATCATGAGTGTGAGGAGGTTAGAGGGAAATTTGGTAAAGAGATATGAAAATATATTAAAATATAGGGCAGGGGGCAATGATGGGAAGGTACTTTCAACCAAAAGGTGTAAAACGTTTGACATTAATTGTGGAAGAGATGGCTAATTTCTAAAACTGAGGGCGGCTCGTGCGAGGCCCAATAACTGCCACCAGTTTAAGAGGTAAAATATAAATAATGCTTCATCTTCTTCATTTAAACGTTTATCAACTTCTAAGAACTTGAAGAGCAGTGAGAGAGGAAAGAGAAAAAATAGCTGAAAATTTTATGAGAAATTAATCAAGAGTGATTAACAATCAAAGCGAGAGAGAGAGTTGCATAAACGAGTCACAAAGGTGGTTATATAGCAGCGTTGTGAGGGAAAGATTTTGCGCTGTGTCAGATTCATATTACGGTATAGAAGGTTAGTAGACGATTGGTGATACTCTTAATGTGTTTCTTTTGAAAATCTTTTTTTTGTGGTATTCAAATCTAAAAATTACTATTTATAGCAATCTATAAAAATCTGTTAGATATATTTGTAAAAAGAGATATGAATGATATACGTATCCAAGTGATGTATATGTAAAAGATAATGATTGAATACATGGACCTTTATGTAGGTCGATCGTGAGGTGTTTTGGATATAATCAAATCTACTGTAGATTTGTAGTTGATATGGAGACTTTACCTATTCTAGAGGCTTTGACCTCCGGTCGTTCAGCTGAGTCTAAAAGTGTAGTATCCGGGAGGGAGGACGGAGTAAAAGTTGTTTAATTTCCAGATTTTCCTAGAAAATTTGTATAATATCCTCCGAACTCTAATGTGTTTAGAGAGTTTTGTAAAGCTAAAGCTCTTGTAGGGGGAAGATAGGGCAATTTCGTAGAACATGTCGGTAGGCAGTTTAGAAGTTGTATGGAAGGATCTGGGGAGGAACATTTCTTTTTGTTGGCTAATTTAAAGAAGGGGAAACTAGATATGTGGTTAGGCGAATCGACCTCCTTAAAGTATTATGATAAAAATATCCAGGGTGATCTGGAAGTTGGTTTTCTATGTTATTTGTCTCAATTGGAGTACGGGTTGAGTCTGCCCCTTAGCAATCTTGCGAAAGGGATTATGAATATTATTGGGGCATGTCTTATTTAATTGAACGGGAACATGTGGGAGGTAATAAATGTCTGTGAATTTGTTAATATGTTGTGGGAGGAGGATATCTCCTGAAGACGCCTTACAATTTTATGGCGTAAAAGACTATTCTGTAAGTGGAGGGGCATACTTTTTTACGAGTTCGACTCGACCTCTTTTCTTTTATCTAAATTTAGCAGGCCGAATGTGGAATAATAATGTGATATGGGTGAAGGGTAATTGCCTTCAGAGAGATGATGTAGAACCTATGGAACTTCTGTGCAGAACTGTGAAGTAAAGTAACTATAATAAAACATAATATTGAAATGTTGAAATTGAATGTTGCTATGTTGTTGATAATGTGTTGTTGTTTGACAGGTCTTACGTCGAAGGTGAAGAGGAAGAAGTTCCTGTTAGACACTGTTGCTTAGGAAGGGACCGTGCTCGAGGCTATGTTGAAGAACTTGGCATTAGTAGAAAGAAGCGTTCTATCAGCACGTCCGTGAAAGTTCCAAAGTCTCAAGCAATGAGGCTAATGTCGGGTGCTGGTGGTAACAAGAAGAGGGAAGTTGATGGAGAGAGACAAGTAGTTTTGCCAAAGGCCACTGGGATAGATTTTGCGGATGAGCCGGAGTCTACTATGTCAAGCAAGTTAGCTTGGGCATTTCCAAAAAAGAGGATGTTGAAGCGTGACTCAACCTCTGACACTATGGGGAGTGGTGAGGTCAAGGGGGGGGGGGGCGATGAAGAAAAGGGTAGATCCTTGTTCTGAGCTGATTAGGGCGAAGGTCACAGATAGTTGACCTGGCGAGGAAGACGAGTTGAAAGCGGCAGAGGAAAAGGTGAGACTTGCAGCTCATAATGGTGAGGAGGAGATGAGCAAAATAGTATTTTTGATGATTTGAATATCTTTTGAATTCTGTTTTGTAGTTCGAGCTAAAAAATATGATCGATGACTGTGTTGTTTTTTGTAGGCTACTCGTTTGATAAAGGGGATCTGCCTCTGGATGGAAGAGGAGCAAGCAGAGCTTATGAAGGGGTAGGCTGAGCTCGGGAAGAAGGTAGCTCGTTTGAAAATTGACTTGGCTAGGGAGGGGTAACGACTAGACTCTGTGAAGGCTGCGCAAGAGGTAGGAATATGCGAGCTAACAATCGAAGTAGGAAAGAATCTAGAAGAGGTGGTAATTCATTATGATAAACAGGGTGTCACCTTCTGAAAATGGGGTACTCCAAAACTGAGGTAAACGATATTATGGAGGATACCTATGTTGAAGAGGAGGAGGTTGAGGATGATGGAACTGGCGTTGTGAGGGGGTTGAATGGCGATTCTCCCCAGACTGTGCAAAAGAACGAAGGGGATGATAATGTCAACCCGGAGAATGTGAGTGAGAAGGTAGAGTCGACTTGTTAAATATTTGGTTATATGATTATGAGAGGTTTGTGAATTGTAACTGTATGGATTAATGTAGGATAAATTTATGTAGGCTAAGTTATATTTGTAAACCTTTTTTGTAGGAACATAAGGATATGCGCTTCAGAATAAATGAATTTAAGAATGAGCTCGCTAAGGAGAAAGATGCCTCAGCGTCCCTATTAACTTCGCAAGCGGAGCTACAAGTTAGAAAAGAGCAAGAAATATTTACCTTGTATGTTTCATTATTCTAGAGCTACAAAGTAAATATTAGAGAGTAGAGATAGACCAAAACATTGTTAACAGTTTAGGGGCAATGGTACTCAACTGTGTATAGATAATATCAAAGTGTTGAAAAAGTTTTAGTATAGAGAATGTGTACCTTGGAATTATAAGTATATGTTATTGTTTATCAAATTGGGATCATACTTCAATCTTAAGTTTAAAAGTAGTTTCACACAGTAGATGTCAAAAAATAAAAAATTTGTTAGAAATAAGATATATGTATTGAGTGAGTATCTTGAATGAAAATTGATGTATTATATCTGTTATGTGTAGGTCGAATTGGAGTGAGCTCATTTGAGCGAAAAAGAGACACGCCAATGTAACCAAGAATTTACGGCGGAGTTTGAAAGAATGAGAGAGGCAAATAAAGATAGGGAATATCAACATGTAAATGTACATTTCAAGTTCATTGAGACAATTCAAACCATTAATGACCTCACTCGGAAGATTAAGAAAAAGGATGCCGAAATTAGTAAAGGGCAAAAAGAGCTCGCGGAGACGAAGGAAAAAGCAGCGAAACTCAAAAGCCAGAATGATGTCGTGGTAAAGAGTAATGTGGCTGACATGGCTCGATACTGTATACAAGCATTAGAAACGTCAGAGAAAAAGTTATGCCATTTTGTGGCCAGTCTGAAGGACCAAATAACTAGCAAAATAAACGAACAAGAACAGACTCGAGCTGATTTAGTGAATAACTGGAGCGAACTGGAGTAGTTGAAGAATAAAATGACTGAGAAAGATAAAGAGTTAAAGAAAGCTCAAAATGACCTATTTAACTCTGAAATTGTGGCTGAGCAGTTGACTGCAGCTTTACCTGCTAAAGATATAGAGTTCCGGCTGGTGTAAAGGAAATGTAATGAGTTAAATGAGAGGGTGGCACAATTGAAGACCGATTTGGCTCAGGCCAATTCGCACGCCAAAAATGCCAAGGCCGGAGAGCGCTCGAAGAAGAATAAAAGCGATGCCAGGGAATCCATTGTTCAAGGGGATGTGGTTAGCCTATCAGCTCGAATTAGAGAGTTGGAGGAAAATGTAGCTCAAATTCAAGGTCACGTACAAAAGGAAATGAGCCGTTAAGGGAACAGAAGTTAGAGCGAGTGATCAGAGGTAAGGATATTTTGATAAAGAAAAAGGATGAGTTGTTGAAGAACTTTCCTGCTGGGGTAAGTACAGGTAAAGATAGGGAGCTTGAGGAACTTCATGCCCAGGTAGCTGAATTGAGAATGATGAACCAGGCTGAGTTAGATAAAGCAGATGAGAAGGCGAGGGAGCATATCAATCTTATGTCCCGTGTAGAAAGTCGAATGGAATGGCATGAAGCACGAAACAAGAAGATATAAGAGCGCCTTCAAACGGTGATAACAAATTTTTCTAAGGTGGTCATGCCCGAGGCCTCATGCTTAGAGATATTAATGGCAGTGATCGCCTATTTTGTTGAGGAGGTGACAAGGCTTAAGTTAAGGGGAGATACCTTGTACAACTGTTTGCCGGATTGAGGATGTATTTGCAGAGCCGATATAGATTGAGGAAACTGTATGTACTCCATAGAAACGGAGTTAGGTTCTCGACCTATTGAATTAGTAGAGCAGTGCAGGATCACTGTGGCTGTTAAAGCTCGAGAATTTATGGCCGATCGTCATCCTGTTGTAGGGAAAAGCGTAGCTAACCTCCCAACAGTAGAAAATAATTTTTTACAGTAGCTGTATATATAACCTAAAAAAGTATCTATCCCAGACATATTGAGAGATGAAAGCTAGTTTTACCTTTGTTTTATCTTATGTCTGGTAGAGTTCTTTAATTGAAAACTAGTATTACCTTTATTTTAATTACAAAGTATCTATATAGTCGATCAAAGCTAGTTTTACCTTTGCTTTAACCGGTATAATTATCGCAGCCATATTAAGTGATGAAAGCTAGTTTGACATTTGCTTTATCTTATGTCTGGTAGAGTTCTTTGATTGAAAACTAGTATAATCTTCGTTTTAATCGCAGTGTATGTATAGAGTCGAGCAAAGCTTGTTTTCCTTTGCTTTAACCGGTATAATATCACAGCCATATTGAGAGATGAATGCTAGTTTGACCTTTGTTTTATCTTATGTCTTGTAGAGTTCTTTAATTGAAAACTAGTATTACCTTCGTTTTAATCACAAAGTATGTATAGAGTCGATCAAAATTAGTTTTACCTTTACTTTAATCGGTATAATATCGCAACCATATTGAGAGATAAAAGCTAGTTTGACCTTTGCTTTATCTTATGTCTGGTAGAGTACGGGTTGAAAGCTAGCTTTACCTTTGCTTTAATCGGAATAGAGGTCGATTGAAAGCTAGTATTACCTTTGCTTTTATATATATATTATCTACGGAAGTTGAGAGTTATGTAAGAAGAAACTTGGAAGTTTTCATAGAATATACATTGTTTGGAGACAAAAATCTCACTTTTGGATTGGAAAGAATAAGAATTTGAAGTGGAGTAGTGAGTAACTTAATGATAGTACCATTTCAGTCACCTAGTATTCAAAGGATTTGAGATATGAACTCCTTCTTCGGTCATGAGGTAGTATAATCCCAGGCCAGTGAGACCAGTAATTAGGAATGGACCTTCCCGATTTTCTGCCAGTTTCTCAGCATGTGCCTCTTATCTATGTTGAGGGATTTCTCTGGGGACAAGATCATCAATTTGGAAAGTACGACTTCAGACTCATCTGTTGTATGAATTGGCAAGCATATGGCGATATTGACCTAGGTTGGCAATAGCGTGTTCCCTAGTTTCATCAATCCAATTCATGTTGCAAGCCAATTTGAACTCATTTTCTTCGTCGGTAAGTTCGTGAACTTTGACTGGATGATGGTATTATGTTCAAATGGCAATTTTTGTGCCATAGGTGAAAAGGAATAGGGTACAACTGGTTGATTAACGTGGAGCAGTACGGTATGCCCATAAGACATGAGGGAGCTCTTGTATCAAGTTTATTTTTTTTTGTAAGTAAAGCCATTTCTTGAGTCCATCCACAATGATCTTGTTGGTAATTTCGGCATGGTCATTGCCTTAGGGGTAATATGAATTTGATGGTGAGTAGATGATGTTGTGTTTGTTGAGGAAAGCTATGACTTTTTCTCCAATGAATTATGTCCCATTATCGATAAAAATCAGGTGGGAGCATCTAAACCGTGTGATGATGTGTTCCCAGATAAAAAAAGATGTCCTCTTCTTCACTAGTTCGATAGAGTGAAACTGCTTCTACCCATTTTGTAAAATAATATGTAGCTGCGAGTAGGTATCGGCGATTACTGATGGGAATGCAAAAATGCCCATTTTACCCTACTTATTTAAGGGTTTTAGACTTATTTTATTGCTAAAATGATTAATTATTAATTTATTATTGTTTCAGGTTATGTTAGATAAGAGTGTACAAAAAGTTGAATTTGAGTGTTAAAGCTACAACTATTGGAGAAGACCGTCTATCTAAGCTATAACTCAGAGCATCTCCAATAGAAAACAAATCTCAAGAGAAAATCATGAGAATATTTGACATATTGAGGATATTTTATTATGACTAGGAAGGTTTTATTGAGTATAATGAATATTTCACTGAAAATAGAATCTTCAAGAAAATAGCAGCTGTGGAGATGCGACAAGAAGATAGGTTTATATTCACCCAAAAATTCTAAAACTTTTTGGAGAAGTTGCCAATATGTGACGATATTTTATGAAATTTTTTCAAATTTTTATACTGAGTATATATTTTTGAATAAATTCTAAAATTCGATTATATTTGATTTGGCAAAAATACTTTCTTACTAAATATGTAACCCTCTTCTTCATCTATAAAAGGAGAGGTCTTGACCATGAATAATCATCCAATTTTGAGATCTTGAGTGCATTGTTTAGGAAGCAAAGAGATTGAAGTTCTTAGAGTTGCTTATAACCTTGGAGCATCTTTATTTTGTAAGTTCTAGTTCAAAGTTATTAAAGTGTTTTTTTTTTTTTTTTTTCCATTATCATCATGTCTATCTTTTTACTAGTATGTTGTATTTTAGGATTCATGTCTAACTAAACCATCCTCTAGGGGAGGGGATGAATCCCTATTCAATATATACTTAATATGATCAACTAAACGAAAATTGCTTATTTTGTTTTAACGTCAAGCATCTTTATGTTAACAATTTTATTATTGGTTCATGATCAAATTGATATGAATCAAGTTTTATGAATGTTAATATAGTTGATTTTAGTTGCACAATTATTATTAACATTGGATTGTGAATCAAAGATTAACGGAACGCATTTAGCTTGTTTTAAAGTTTCGTATTTTCACATATGATTTGTTATCTAATGTATTTTGATAAATTTGCTTCTTAAGAGATAGTAAATAGACATTTGGTCAAAATCATTATTTCTTCTAAGAGCAATTTATATTTGTATTTACGTTGAGTATATATTTACGGTGAATCCCCATTTCCCATATTCTTTAATCTATTTGTAGCCCAAAAATCTCTTAAAATTTTCTTTAGTTCTTTTATTTATTAGTTTAGTAGTTTGATTTGAAAATATTATCTAACAATTGTTTGGCCTAGTGAACGACAAAACCCGAAACCCCTATATTTCACATCCTGATTTGATACGGTTTTATCAAATGGCGTCGTTGCCCATGGTCAAGCTATAATCGTTCGATTATCCTTTCCATTTTGATTTTGATTTATTTTATTAAAAATAAAAAAATTGTTTGTTTTAGTTTATAATTATTTTCCTTTTGCTTGTGAGGTATCTTTGGTTTTTCTGATCACAGGTTAACGAAGACATATATGAGCCACAACGAAAGCTTTTTGGACTCCTACAAGAAAATTAAAGAAAATTTGGTGTTATGATCTTCTTCTTCTTGCCTGCCAATTGCCATTGCCTTGTTATTTCTTTCATTTAATTCCAAAAAAATTAAAAAATATTAGAGTAGTTTTTTTTTCTTTTTTTACTTTCTCCCCTTTTTGAGTGACTTGTAGTAAGGAACAACTTGTATCTTGAGTGTTGAGTGTTGAGTGTGTAATTAAAATGAGGGTACAATTGTAATTTTTCTGCAAGAGCTATATTGGAACCCACATCCGGGAAGGACCTCTCTACAATGCCTACTTGAGCTAGAGAGCCCGGGTGTGCCATCTTAACGGTCCTACCAGGGTAAACAACGAGCCCCTAAAAAGGCCGCCCTGAGGGTACTTTCTTCTACCGCATCCTCCTGCGAAGCGCTCAATCTTTGTTCATATGCCTGATGTTTGCGTACTTTTAAATTCCAACATTAGATAAGGGGTAAACAAATAGCGGGATTTCATCACCCATGTATGGCACCGTATGCTAGGACCCTAGGAGGTCACGACCCGGTTTAATATTTTTTTGAACGGGAAATTGACTAAAAGAAACCAAGATTAAGCCATTAAATACATAGTTAATCAAAGGCTTATAGAGCTCAGACCTGGAGCGCAGGAACACGCTTATTAGAACCCCTGATAGTGGCTACGTTTGTCTGGAGGAAGTATGTTCCCTAGCATAACTAGTATGGAAAGGTGATTCTAAGCAGTTCGCCCCACCTTCCAGTATAGGTACTTCTAGGTGACTAGAACTGCACGCGAGTTATTGCTAAAGTGATCAAAAACACCTCAACGTGCAAACCGATCTACTATGAGGAATAGGAGCAACCGAACCCTGAGACCGGGTTCACAACTTGACCGTAAATAAGGCCTATCTAAAAATATTAAAGCGAGGGATTACCTCACGTAATTGACACCCGATTTACATAGAATTACCATTCAAGGTGTTCTATAATTGAAACTCCCTAATTCAAAGGTGGGGTCATTTACTAGACGAAGGATGTACCTGACCTTTGGTTAACGGCTGTTGTGTTTATTCTTGTACACCTCATTCTTGCATGATCATCATTGTGTGCACTTCTTGAAGTTTATGAAAGAATGGCTTCGAGTGCCTGAGTGTCATCTTGAGAGGCTTAAAAAATATGATCTGATTGATATTATAATCAACTTTGAGTTAGATGAGTCAACCCATCAGGAGATTCCGATCTCCATTGATACTAGAGACTAAACCAACCAAACCTGTAGGGAACTCTTTCCTGTTGAGGGTGAATTAAAGACCTTTGTGTTCCACGTATCTCCATTGAGACTCGATCCGAGCTCAATTTAATTGCTCAATCCATTTAGTTTTCCACCCCAATAATTTGAGATGGGGGATATCCATAAAAATGGGAATAAAAATGCAAATGGTTCGGCGCTTGTACGGGTCTCACTTAAGGATCATATGCTTCCTAAAATGACAAATCGTGCTTCATGCATTGTTTTACCTCCTACATCTGGGCAATTTGAACTTAGAAATGCGTTTATCAATTCATTGCCAATTTTTTTGGGAGGGGAGGATGAGAACCCATATGCCTATGTACGTGATTTTGATGATTTAATGTTCCTCCAAAGGTATAGGAGTGATAACGAAATGGAGGCCATGAAACTCATTTTATTTTCATTTTCTTTACCAGGAAAGGCTAAAAGTTGGCTTCAAGCTCTACGGCCTAAATCGATCACGAGTTTTGAGATTCTTACTGAAGCCTTTTATAAGAAGTTTTTCTCTTTTGAGAAAACTGAGACCCTCTGTAGGGCCATTCTTAGAATTACCCAACATGATGAAGAAAACGTAAAGGACTATCTAGAGAGATATAAGGGGCTGATCCTACAATGCCCTCATCATGGTATCGACTCATAGGTCCAAACTAGAAATCTTTATGATGGATTGGATGCTAAAACCAAGAAAACTGCAGAATTCTTTTGCTTAGGAAAATTTATTGATAAGGATGATGTAGAGGACTTGGACTTCTTAGAAGAGATGGATAAAAAATTGCAAACCTGGGGAACCATAAGAGAAAAATATATACGAGAAAAGGGAGGTAAAGCCTTTGGAGTTGGATCCAACTCCCAGTCGGACCCTACATTGATGACAATCATGCGAAAACTGGAATCTTTACAAATAGCAAATAACAAGATATCCACTAGAGCACCCGTTTTTCATACCAAAATGCCAGCATGCGTAGTGTGTGATAACCCAGAACAATATGTTTAAGACTGCCCATTTATTCATGAAATTATGGAGGCAAAGAAGGAGCATGTAAATGCTTTTCATCAAAAACCTTCTTCGCTGCCTTACAACCAACCTTTTAATCAAGGGAATTCTTCAGGAAGGAAAAACCTATTTTTGAACAATTCCAACAATTTGTATGGTAGATCTTATCATCTGGGGATCCCCACAGGGGGACAGTCATACCAACCCAATCTGAATCAATTTGGCTCCTCATACCAGTCCAACCACCAACCTACTCAGCAAAATGCTCCATATATTCCTCCTCAGAATAGGAAACTATCTTCGGAGGATGGCATCCAAGCCTTCTTACAATCAAATACCCAACTCATACAGCAATTCATGCAAATGAATTAGCAATCCATGGTTAGGATTGAACAACCATCACTCAATTGGCAACTAGGTTAAGTACTAGAGTTAAAGGTACATTTCCAAGTCAAACTCAACCCAACCCGAAGGATCAAAGTACGAGCTCCAATAACTGTGATTATGCGAATGCGGTTATCACAGTTAGAAGTGGTAAAACTATAGATAACAAAGTTAGAATGCCTAAGGATAAATCTTGTGCTAGTCCTAATCCTACTACAAAAGCTGTCGAAGAGAAGAAAGAGTCCATGAGCAAAGAAACACCAGTCACATGGGAAGAGATTGAAAATGTCTCCCCTACGAAGAAAATATAAAATATTCATCCTAGAGGCCCTAAGGCACCTTTTCCCCACATGCTTGCTAAGAATAGAAAGAAGATTTTTTATGAAGAGATTAAGGAAATCTTCAAAAATCTAAAGATCAGTATTCCTTTAAGCAAGACATTGCAAAAAATTCTTTCTTACGCGAAACATGTCAAGGACTTATGCACGTTCAAGCAACGACTGAATGTTTCCAAAATAGCTTTTAACATCCATGACAGTGATAACGTTATTCAATTGGGTGCTCAAGTTATCTCCATAATCTTGAACAAAACACCTCTAAAATACAAAGATCCTGGAATGCCAACAATTTATTCCCACATAAGGATAAACTGGATAGGGAAAGCCTTGCTTGATTTAGGTGTCAGTGTTAACCTAATTCCTTACTTAGTATTTGAGCAGTTAGGTCTTAAGGGACTCAGACCCATAAATCAAACCTTACAGCTAGCTAATATGTCCATTCGAGTCTCTAGAGGTGCTGTGATGGATTTGCTTATCCAAATCGATGACTTTTTTTATCCCACAGACTTTGTGGTTCTTGATACAATTCCGGTATAATATCCTCAAAATGAAATACCATTGATCCCTTGCCAACCCTTATTGGCCACCGCTAATGCGTTGATCAACTGTCGTATTGGAGCTATGAAGTTGACTTATGGGAATAAGTCTATTAATTTGAAAATCTTCAATACAATTCATACTCCGTTTGAAGATGAACCCGATGAGTGCAATATGCTTGGTACTATTATAAATAGTACATTTTACAATTCAAATCCTAGGGATCCATTAGAAGCTTGCCTTACACACTTCGGAGAGAATTTTGATGTTGATGACCTCAACAGTGAGGTCAATGCCCTATTAGATTATGTCCCTGTTTTAGATACCACTGATGTGGTTGAAATGCCAAAAGTCAAAAATCCAGTTCCCAAGGCAGAGGAAGTACCCACTAAGTTATAGCTTAAACCACTCCCTAAAAATCTTAAATATGTTTATCTAGGTCCTAATGAGACTCTTCCTGCCATCATAACATATGACCTAGAGCCTGAGAATGAAGAAAAAATAATGCGCATATTAAAGGGAAACAAAAAAGCTCTTGGATGGAGCATCTCAGATATTAAGGGTATTAGTCCTTCTGTATGCATGCATAAAATCAATCTTGAAGATAATATAAAGAAGTCTCGAGAAGGGCAACGAAAGCTTAACCTAACTATGGCCGAGGTTGTGTGAAAGGAAATTCTAAAATTGTTGGATGCTGGGATTATTTATTCCATTTCTGATAGCCCATGGGTAAGCCCTATTCATGTTATTCCTAAAAGGTTATGAATTACTATTGGGAAGAATGATCACAATGATCTTCTCCCCACCCACATGACCACAGGGTGGCGAGTGTGTATAGACTATAGAAAGCTCAATTCAGTAACTCGAAAAGACCATTTTCCCTTGCCGTTCATGAACTAAATGCTTGAACGTCTTGCCGGTCATGAATATTATTATTTTCTTGATGGGAATTCTGGGTACAATCAAATACCCATCGCTCCTGAGGATCAAGAGAAAACCACGTTCACCTGTCCTTTTGGCACTTTTGCCTATCGTCGCATGCCCTTTGGGTTATGCAATGCTTCTGCTACATTTCAAAGTAGTATGTTAAGCATATTCTCTGATATGGCTGAGCATTTTCATAAGGTCTTCAAGGATGATTTTTCACTCTTTGGTGATTCGTTTGATCAATGTCTACACCATTTATTTCTTGTCCTAGCTAGGTGTCAGCAGAAGCATTTTGTGTTAAACTGTGAAAAATGTCACTTCATGGTGAAAAAGGGCATAGTTTTAGGACATGTCATTTCTGCAAAGGGAATCAAAGTTGATAAAGCAAAGGTAGACCTCATCTCTAGCCTTCCTCCCCAATGACCTCACCTTTTTATTTGATGGCTCTTGTCTTGATGCTTTCGAGAATCTCAGGACACATCTGACGTCTTCACCCATCATCCAACCTCCTAATTGGAATAAACCTTTTGAGTTAATGTATGATATATCTGATTATGCCATTGGGCCTGTTTTGGCACAACACATTGATAATCTTCCGCGAGTCATCTATTATGCTAGTAAAACTCTTAATGATGCGCAGTTGAATTATACAACCATAGAAAAAGAGCTTCTAATAATAGCCTTTGCTCTAGAGAAATACCATCCTTATCTCCTAGGTTCGAAATTAATAGTCTATACGGATCACGCTGCTATAAAGCACCTTCTCTCCAAGAAGGACACCAAGCAGTGTTTGATCTGGTGGATAATGTTACTTCAGGAGTTTAATATTGAGATTCAAGATAAAAAAAAGTTGTCGAGAATGTTGTAGCTGACTACCTTTATCGATTGGACAATGATTCCCTAAATCAATCGTTACCTATTCGTGAGTCATTTCCCGATGAGCAACTCATGTCTATTCGCACAATACCTTTAGTACCATAGTTTGCGGACATTGCAAATTATCTTGCCACAGGGCAATTTTCTAACTTTTGGACCAAGCCCGATAAAAGCAAATTTCTTAGTGAGGTTCGATGCCTTTTATGGGACGATCCATACTTATTCAAGTATTGCTCTGATCAAATTATTCGTCGATGTGTCCCAAATTTTGAACATACCAAAATCATTGAATTTTGCCACACCCACGCTTGTGGTGGCCACTTCAGTTCTAAAAAGACCTCTGCAAAAATTTTGCAATATAGTTTTTATTGGCGAACTGTAGTATCCCAGATTTTTTATTTTTTTATTTATCTATTATCATATTTTTTATTCATTATGCATCATGCATCCACATAGATCACCGTTCATTATGTATCTGTATCTTATTATATTATCAGGGCTTTGAGTTCTTCTTTCTTCATTTTCTGTGTTTTGGCAGTTTTGGTGGTTGTTGGACGGAGGAGGTTGTGTTGAGGGTTTGGGAGCTTGTGGTTGGTTTGGTGGAGGTGTGTTGTTGTTGTTTTAGGTGGTTGTGTGGTGTGGTGTGTGATCCGGGAGGGATCTGAGGAATTTCCTTTGAATTTTTCCCAGTTTTCGCTTGAGGGAATCTTTTTGGTTTTATGAGTTTTTACCAGTTTTTACCAGTTTTTACCTGTTGTATTCGAATAGACTTGTTTTTGTTTGAATAGATTTATATCTGCTTCATTTTATTTGAACAAACTTGTCTCTGTTCGAATAGATTTCTATATGCTTCATTTTATTCGAACAATATCTTTCATGTTCGAATAGACTTCTACATGTTTCATTCTATTCGAACAACATCTTTTCTGTTCCAATAGATGTTTGTTCAGTTGATTTCCTTCTATTCCATTTTATTCGAACAAGCCTTCTTTTGTTCGAATATGGTTCTTCCTATTTTATTTTGTTCGAATAGAACAATCTTCTGTTCGAATAGAGGTGTGTTTTGACGACCAGGTTGGGTCTTTTTACGTGATTCTTGGCCGCTGATCCCTTCCTCGAGATGAGTGTTAGTTTTAGGGTTTTATTACCCATTTTATTTTCTTTCTCTCACTTACACACTATCTCTCACTCACTCTCCAAATTAGATCCTCTCTTCCATTGCTTATCGATTCGTCGTATTCCCTTGTCGAGCTCAGTCACACTTCCTTCAGTGAGTAATTTCCTTATTCCTCTCCTTATTGATGATTTGGACTTGGCTTTGGTTGGAACCCTTGTGGCTTGGGTTGTTTTAGGGTTTCGTGATTTGGGTGGTTGTTGAGATTGCAGAGTTGTGGTTGTTGCAGGTGTTGGGTTGATTGTTGTTGGTTGTGGTATTGAGGTTGAGGTTGGTTGTTCCGTTAATTATTGGGTTCGTGGTTTATCCTTTATCATACGAGTTTCCCTTCCTTGCTAAATTCCTTTACTAATTTAATCAGTGTTGACTTAGAGTGTTACTCTGGACAGCGAGGTGTTTGTGATGTAGTTATAGTTTATACTATATTTTTCAGTAGTTGTTATTTCAGTGCATTATTTCCTATTCGTTAGGCATGTTGGGTAGTGCTCTCTTTATCTTTTAGGAAGTTGTGCATTTGTGTGGTATTCTCATGGCCGTGTCCTTGAATACTATGTTTCAGTCTTGTGTAAACTGATATGGTTTGGATATTATGACGGGTGGTCACTGTTCATCTGTGTTAGGATTGTTTACCATTCTCTTTGGCAGGTGGTTATCCTATGTGTGCGGTGTTAGGATAGTTTACCATTCTCTTTGGCAGGTTGTTATCCTATGTGTGTGTTGGCCGTGTGGCGGCTATTTTTCTTGATTCTAGGGATCTGTTTGCGGTATGGGTTTTTGTATTCTTTTAAGTTAACGGGGTCGGATACAAATAAAGCTCTATATCGGCTGACCCTCGATAAGATTTAGGATTCTTACATCGGTTTAAAATAAGTAGGTAAAGTTTGGGCTGGACATTATTATATCTATTACCCATCCGGGAGAGTGGGATGGTATGAGACAGTTTTCCTTTGGTACCCGTCTTATCCTCTGTGAAGTTGAAATCTTTTGGAATTAGTGAAATAAAGTTCGGATATTGTCTCCGTGGGTTGCAAAACCCGGAACACTCTGATCAAGTGATAAATCCTAAGCGTGGTCGAGCTTGCTACTAATCGTACCCATTGTATCCAATTGAGATCTCTTTAAGGTTATTATTGCATTAGCGGCTGATCACCCCAATACATTGATTTTAGGATCAAGTATATTGGTTCATCACATCATAAGCATCCACATTAGGACAATTCTGGAATCATATCATATCATATCATATCACACAGTATCATATCAGGTCATCACATCATCGCATCATATCATTATATATTCTTTATTCCTCTATTTCTCGATCCATCTTTTCTTCACTTATACATTACTATATCTTTATAATCTTATATCTCATTCACCTCTCCTCTTTCTCTGCACCAGTTTTATTAGTAAGTTATTTTAGCATTGTTGGGTTATTAGTAAGCCGTGGTTTTGCTCACTCTTACTATTTCCCCCCTTTCAGGGGTAGGGTAGTTGCTGGTTTTGATGAGAGCTTTAGCTGTTTAGCTGTTGGTTCCAGTTTGCAGTTGCAGATCTGTTCTGGTTTTAGTGTTTCTTGTATGAGATTTTAGCTTTTGACGTTGTACATTATCGAGATATTGTATTATATTTTCAGTTGATATATATATATATATATATATATATATATATATATATATATATCTTTTTCTTCCGCTTTATTCTTTTTACTCTGATGATATTGCTATAGTGAATGACTGAGCTATTTCCAATTAGCAAGGTTATTTGTGGGGGCAAATCTTTGGATTCCCCGACCTGCACGCCCTGAATGACATGGTTTTAGATATGCTCTAATTATTAGATTTTGGGGCGTGACACTAACCTTATTTCATGATGCTCATGAATTTTGCAAGGCTTGTGATTAATGTCAAAGAATGGGAGCCTTGTCTCGTCAAAATATGATGCCCAAAACCCTATTTTGATTATTAAACCCTTTGACGTTAGGGGCATCAACTTCATGAGTACATTTACACCATCTTCAGGGTATATATATGTCTTGTTAGCAGTTGACTATGTAACTAAGTGGGTAGAGGCATTTCCTACCAAAACCAATGATAGTTCAGTTGTTGTCAAGTTTCTTAAAGAGAACATTTTCTCCCATTTTAGTACATCGAGGACGATCATTAGCGATGGAGAGTCGCATTTCAACAGCCTAATGCTTGCGAACTTAATAAAAAAATATGGAGTAACACATAAGGTAGCTACATCTTACCATCCAAGACTAGTGGGCAGGTGGAGGTCTCCAATAGATAAATCAAAAATATTCTCCCAAAGATGGTAAACGCAAACCATAAGGATTGGTCAACTCGACTAACTGATGCTGCTTGGGCTTACCGTACAGCTTTCAAGACACTTATTGGAATGTCTCCATACCGATTAGTCTACGGAAAAGTGTGTCACCTCCCAGTTGAATTGGAACACCACTCCTATTGGGCAATAAAAGCATTAAATTTTAATATTGGGAAAGCCGGTTAATATTGCAAGCTTCAACTCAATGAGTTAGAAGAGCTACGAAATGATGCATACCAATCAGCAAAGACTTATAAGAAACGCATGAAAGCATTTCATGACAAAAATCTTTTGAACCAAATCAAAAAGTCATGTTGTACTATTCTCGGTTGCATTTGTTTCCTGGCAAACTTTAATCTCGATGGACCGGCCTTCTTATTGTTAAAATAATTTATCCACATGGTATGGCTACGGTTACAAAACCTAGCACTGGCAAAATGCATAAAGTGAATGGTCAATGAGTTAAGCCATATTATGAGCATTTTAGCTTTACTAATGAAGACTTGAAGCTCCTGGACCCAGTCTATGAAGAGTAACATTCATATTTTTTTTCAGGTTGGGGGTTCCTCGTTTCGTCTAGCAGAAGACAATAAACTTAGTGCCATCTGGGAGGCAACCATGTTATATCAGGTACTATGTTCCAATTTTTTTCCCTTCTTTTAAGGTATATACTCAAATATTAGGGCAATGTTTCTTTCTAGTTTGGGGGTAGGGGAAAATCATTCACATTTTTTACTCGTTTTAGAGAAAAGATAGGTCATTAAGGTAATTTATGAGACTCTTTAGCAAGTTTCTGTAAGCTTAAACATATATGGTTAAGGTCTAAATATTCTGATCGTAAAAACTGTAAAATTTAAATTTTCATCAAATACAAGCTTAGAAAATTTTGGAGCACTATCTTAAGCTAGATGTACTACCCTTTAATTGGATGAAATTTCACGTTGACTGATATTTTTCAAAATAAATGCACTTCACGGTAGTATTGCATTTATAACTTTTGTTAAAATTTTGACCAATCAAACGGAATCTAGTATTTAAGGTAGGAATGATCCACTGCAAGGGAAGCAACTGCTTAAGAATAAGTTTGATCCTGAAGTAAAATAATAAGGATTTTTATAAACTAAAATAGCTTTAAAAACTTTCACGACGCAAGGCATATTCACATGATTAGAACTCAAGGAGGAAGAATTATTACAAATCTCGAGTATAGCCATGAACTATGTGAAAGGTGCAAGGAAAAATATCTAAATGTGAAAATCTATAGCCTAGGTCACAAAGGGGTACCAAACCCCGACAACCTAAGCCAACTGGCTGGGATTGTCGACCAAAGACTCATATTACGGAGGCTTTACTAAAGAAACAAGTACCAAAATAAAAAGGCTTATAGTTATTCCTCAAAATCAATAACAGAATTCGAATTGACTATGACACTTGTCAAACTAATCGTTAGATTTGTTTCACGAAATACAAAATGACTGGATATTAACTCAGGAGCGTCTAAATAAAGTTGCAAGTGCAATAACTATTTTCACAACACTTGAGGATATTAGAAAAATATGTGAAATCTCATTTAATTATTAGGTTGTATCTCTAATTTCGGATAGTTGTCCAAGATCTCTAGTTATATATATGTAAAAGAATTAGATTTTAAGGGGTTTACCTTTTTAATATTTTTACTATTATCGGATATTGATAAGTTCGCTGAAATGACCTAATAAGTATCTAAACTACTAGAATGCCCTTATTGACTTTTGTGGGTATAGTCACTGCAAACCCTCACGAGACAAAACTCGTCCTATATGGGTAACCTATAGGTTTAACGGCTTGTTGCATATGCTAAATGCAATCGCCTTAACCACGTAAATGTTATATTTTTATTCTTTTTCTTTGCTCGAGGACAAGCAAACTTTAAGTTTGGGGGTATTTGATGGGCATGTAAAAATGCCTATTTTACCCTACTTATTTAAGGGTTCTAGACTTTATTTTATTGCTAAAAAGATTAATTATTAATTTATTATTGTTTCAGGTTATGTTAGATAAGAGTGTACAAAAAGCTAAATTTGAGTGCTAAAGCTACAATTATTAGAGAATACTACCTATCTAAGCTATAACTTAGAACATCTCCAATATAAAATAAATCTAAAAAGCAAATCATGAGAATATTTGACATATTGAGGATATTTATTTATGACTAGGAATATTTTATTGAGTATAATGAATATTTCACTGAAAATAGAATCTTCAAGAAAATAGCAGTTGTGGAGATGCAACAAGCAAGGAGGTTTATATTCGCCCAAAAATTCTAAAACTTTTTGGAAAAGTTGCCAATATGTGACGATATTTTATGAAATATTTTTCAAATTTTTATAATGAGTATATATTTATGAATAAATTCTAAAATTTTATTATATTTGATTTGGCAAAAATACTATCTTACTAAATATGTAACCCTCTCTTTCATCTATAAAAGGAGAGATCTTGACCATGAATAATCATCCAATTTTGAGAGTTTGAGAGCATTGCTTAGGAAACAAAGTGATTAAAGTTCTTGGAGTTGTTTGTAACCTTGGAGCATCTTTATTTTGTAAGTTCTAGTTCAAAATTATTAAAGTGTCTTTTTTTCATTATCATCATGTCTATCTTTTTACTAGTATGTTGTATTTTAGGATTCATGTCTAACTAAACCATCCTCTAGGGGAGGGGATGAATCCCTATTCAATATATACTTAATGTGATCAACTAAACGTAAATTGCTCATTTTGTTTTAACGTCAAACCATCTTTATGTTAACAATTTTATTAATTATTGGTTCATGATCAAATTGATATGAATCAAGTTTTATGAATGTTAATGTAGTAGATTTTAGTTGCACAATTATTATTCACATTGGATTGTGAATCAAAGATTAACGAAACGTATTTAGCTTGCTTTAACGTTTCATATTTTTACATATGATTTCTCATCTAATGTATTTTGATAAATTTGCTTCTTAAGAGATGGTAAATAGATATTTGGTCAAAATGATTATTTCATCTAAAAACAATTTATGTTTGTATTTACGTTGAGTATATATTTACGGTAAATTCCTGCTTCCCCTAGTCTTTAATCTATTTGTAACCCAAAAATCTTTTGAAATTTTCTTTAGTTCTTTTATTTATTAGTTTAGTAGTTTTATTTGAAAACATTATCTAATGATTGTTTGGCCTAGTGAACAAAAAAACCCGAAACCCCTATATTTCACGACCCGATTTGATACGGTTTTATCAATTATCATTCCACATTCGACCTGCTGAATTCAAATCAAAGAAAAAAGGTTGAGTTGAACTTACAAAAAAGTATGCCCCTCTACTTGCAGAATAGTTTTTTACCCCATAAAATTGCAAGACATCTTCAAGAGATATCCTCCTCTCAACCTCATCCTCCTCCCACAACTTATTCAAAAATTTGTAGACATTTATTACCTCCCACATGTTCCCGTTCAACTGAATAGGACATACCCCAATGATGTTCATAATCCCTTTCGCTAAATTACTAAGAGGCAAACTCAACCCATACTCTAACTGAGATAGGTAATACAAAAAATTCTCTCCCAAGCCACCTTAGACATTTCCATCATACTATTTTAAGGAAGTCAATTCGTCCAAATCCTTATCTACTTTCTCCTTCTCCAAATCAGCCAACAAAAAAAAGGTGTTCCTCCCCAGATCCTACAATGCAACATTTAAAATGCCTACCAACATGTTCTACTAAATTACCCCACCTTCCCCCTACAGAAGCTTTGGTTTTACAAAACTCTATAAACACATCAGAATTTGGAGGATGGGGTACCAATTTTCTAAGGAAATCTAGAAATTAAACAACTCCTACGTCATCCTCCCTATCAAATATTACATTCTCAAACACTGCCGATCGACCAGAGGTCGACGTCTAATTAACAAGTAAAGTCTCTATATCAACTACAACTCTACAGATAAGGTTTGATCATACACAACACTCCTCACGTTTGACCTACATATAGGTCCAGGTATTCCATCATTATATTTTACATGCACATCACCCACATACATATATCTTTCAAATCTTATTTTCACAAATATATCAAGCAGATTTTTATAGATTACTGTAAATAGTATTTTTTTAGATTTGCATACCACAAAAATAATTTTCAAAAGAAATACATTAAAGTATCACAAATCATCTACTAACCTTCTATGTCGGAATATGAATCTGACGCAACGCAAAATCCTTCCCTCATAACGCTACTATATAACCACCTTCGTGACTCAGTCTCTACAACTCTCTTTGATTGTTGATCACTTTCGGTTAATTTCTCACAAAATTCTTTGTTATTTTTTCTCTTTCCTCTCTTACTATTCTTCAAGTTTTTAGAAGTTGGTTAGCGTTTGAATAAGGAAAATGGAAAGAGATTTATATTTTCTCTCTCTTCCATAATTAATGTCAGATGTCTTGCACCTTTTCGGTGAAAATACCTTCCCATCATTGCCCCCTGCCTTATATTTTAATATATTTTCATATCTCTTTCCCAAATCTCTCTCTGACCACCCCACACCCATGATGACTCAACACATATATATAATCAAACTTTCTCTGCTTTTACATCAGAAACAAAATCAAAGCTGCCTGGTTTTTCTATTTTTTCTTGCTTCTTCTACTTATAGAAGTGCTGACGTCATTTCCAAAGCTTTCAACATTTCAAAAATATTTCACAGCAGTCAAAAACAATATTTAAAAATAGAGGACAGATTCAAACTTTATTCTCATTATATTTTTTTGACAGTTATTCCAAATCATACAATTCACCCCCTTACATATAATTACACCTTAAACATCCCTGATGTCCTAGGAAGCCACACCTGATCAGTTCACCTCTAGCGATCCTCATATCTTCCAACTCGATCTATTCTTTAACAATTAATCTCACAACCTCTTTTCGAGTTAAAGGCTCCACAATCACTTCTCGGAATAGCTCCTCATAGAAGCAACGTCCGAACTCAAGTTCCCTACCTATCTAATCTAAACCTTCAAACTAACACTCAATCACTGGAAGGTCAGTATCATAGTCTAACAATCCAAAAATCCACTCCCGCACTTCAGCTATCTTTATCGCCAACCGTCCCTTAGCGGCATAATGAATTCTCTCAGATTGAGTCTACACCAATTCTATTTTCTTCCCCCTACTTAAAAGCTCATTACCCCCAATTTATACAGTTTTCTAAATTACTCCAGATCCCCCACAATTAGTAATTATATTTTGTATCCTAGTATCATGAGAAAAGTTATTTGAACTTATCTCTCCACATCAACCTTAATGAATTCGGCCTATTCCATATCGAATTATTCTTTCCAAATCCAATATTTTGTAACGATCTCCCTGAACTCAAATTTCCCATTCTTAAATCCTAAAACTTCTACAGTTATCTCTCTCCCCAAATAATTCTCTGTCACTCAGTTAGAAAATAAATCATTACACATATTTTATGTTACAAACATATTTTTACAGCTCGATTACTATAACAGATTTTGAAGTTCCAATCTCATACATTACATTTCATCCTCTATTCATAAATTTTTTTATTATTCATAACTCGATTTCAAGAGTTATTCTATATATGAACACAGAGTTTGGATAATAAATTTTATTAAGCTCAAATATAAACTAAAGGTACTTTATTGATATCGAATCTTTCAAGTATTTTACATTTAGCAAGTCTTTTAGGTACTCTGAAATCAGTACCAAAAAATTGACTTTTGGGGACAACATAGGTAGACAATATTGCCCATCACAACTTAGCGATTGTTTTTTCCGTCAGCAAAACTAAAATTGGCATCGCTAATACCATTATTTATTTATTTATTTGATTATAATTTTGTAACAAATTAGCGACAGTCACTTACTATCGTGAATGTTCTTTTGTTTTAACCCAACAGACGATGAAATCGCGATTTACTTTTTCTCCTACAAAAAAAGCCTTCCCCTCTTTATCACCTACGACTCCTTCAAGCAGCCTTCTCCTCCTCCAATCTGAAGTAATTGTGATGAATTTCTCCCGCTTCAATTTCACGCTAAATTTGTGTCACGATCCCAATCTTTTATGGTTATCCTCTTTTTATGTTTTTAGTAAAATTCTTCTCTCACGATCTCTGTAACCTCTCTCTCCTTTGTCTTTTTGATGGTATTTAACCTCTCTATTCTTCAAATAGATTTTTTTTTGGTGTTCGAAGAGGCATAAACAGGTAGAGGGAGAGGAAGAAATGGGTTTTCCTTGAGTGAAAAGAACACAAGTAAGTAAACTCTTTGATTTATTCCAATTACTATTCTTGGTGTCTTTGAATTGTTGATTGGGGATGTTATGCTTTGTTTGGCTATTTCTATTGCCAAATTTCTCTATTAAATTTTCTGCAATCGTGTATAGCTTTTCTGTTTGTATTCAACTAGAAATTAGATTTTGTACACAAGTTTGAAATATCATTATAGATATGCTTGTTTTTTAGGTATTTTGAAATAAAATCCCAATTTGGTTGAGTTAAGGCAGTTCTGGGTAAATGTCCCATCAGTTTACATTATTTTTTGTTAGATATAATTCCATCTTAATTAAAATGTAATGATAGGTGTGCAAACATAGTCGTTTTAGAGCATTTTTGGAGTAGCAAATATAGTCAGTACACAGAATGCAAACTTGACCATAGGTGTGCATCAAAAAATTTAAGTTTGCCTGTAAACTTTTGGATTCCAGTGAGATTATTTATTAAGAAGTTAAGCTGTTTGGACTCTACATTGTAATTAACCTAATCACCTAGAAAGTGGTGTTCTGGTTCTAAAGGTTGAAAAATGTTAGCTTTTTTTCATTAGCATTTAGTTTTTTTATAACATTGGTGCTCTACGTACATTCTCTTAACAAGAATAAATTATAGCATACAGGGAATATATGCAAAGACAGTGCAACATATTTTGTTGTTAGTTAATTTTCTCATTGGTATTTGGAAGCATTAAAATTAACATTGGAGCTCTTTGTACATTCTCCCAACAATAATATATTGAGTACATCAACTTTTTTCTCATTTTGATATATGTTTGCAGACTCTTCATAACTAGATGGATGCCCAAAGCACACACGGAAATGATACAATGCTTACTAGGAGTCAAGGTAATAGAAATTTATTTGTTAGTATAATGAACTTAGTTTACTAGTTTATAATTCATCCTTTCGTGATTAATTCAGAAGCTTCATCTTCCACTACAGCTACATCAGCCGTGGGTAGGAAAAGGGGTCATTCGCGAGGGGCAACTATGTTACCCAATGGCAAAAAAAGATATGTGAGTGAAAATGACATGGGGCAGCCAAACAAAGGTGATAAAAATCATCATAAGTTTATCTCTACTCTTAGCGTTTTAACTCGTACCCATATCCCTATCATCTATTCAAAGATTACCGACGTTCCTGATGAAGACATAAAAATCGTAATGAAAGGTTTAGAAGTAATATTAACTATGTTTAAATAAACATAGTATTTGATTAATTTTGTGTTGTAGTTCAAGTCTTCAAAAGTTATTTGTTAATGTCATTATGATTCAAACAATATGCAGAAGGGGTTTTATTTTCAGCATGTTTCCGAGATGTATTTGAGGGACATATTTGCAACATTTTGGAGGAATTTCAAGAGCGATAAGTACACCAAAAACGTGAAGGGAAAAAATCCCGCACTCGCGAAAGCAATAACCCTGAATTTGTCCCTATTGACGATTGGCATCGCTTTGTCGATAATGTAATAGGGACACCTTCCAAGTTTGTCAATTATATATATAAGCATTTAAAAAAATGATAATTTACTTAATGATATGTTTGTAATGTAGGCTGCAGGTGCGTGTAACAGTGCTAATCGAGAAAATCTTACAGCACCGGCGTGTGTAGCTGAGACATCATGGTTGTGGTTCGTCATAGACTGGTACGCTATAATTAGACATATTCTTTGTTTTTTTGGAGTAATGTGCTATAATTAGACATATTCTTCTACTTCATAGATTATTTTAACTAATACTAAGTGGGTGCAACTCTTTGAAACCAATTCTTCAAACCAATTTTTTATCATTGCATATGCACAATTAATTTGTCAACGCACCTTCAAAACTAGAGATGACGAGTCCACAATTAGTGAGACTTCCTTCTCCAGTCTATCTTCTTTCCAAAAAATGAAGATCTCTTTCACCTAAATTCCAAGATGTGTGTCGGCTTTCACTGTCCAAAACAACCCAACCATGTGTTACTTTTTTATTTCCTAATTTATTTTCATACTAATGCAACTTAGGAATGCTCATATGTTAAGGCGAAGGAGATGAATTTGAATTCTGATGCTCAAGTGCCAAGATCTGATGACTTCATCAAAGCACACACAAAGAGTTACAAAACTGTCTAATGCCCGACATTAGTTGTCAGTGAACTCCTTATAATCATACATTTTCCCATTATTATACTAGTGAATTTAATTGTTAGCATGTTAAGTTAGTTATTAATTAATTGTTATCCTCAAATATTCAGGAAAAAATAAGGAAATGTAAGCGTTTAAACCCTGAATCTAAAACAATAAGCGTGACTGATTATGTTGATAAGGTGAAACCTTAAATTTATTTTCTTCTTTAGTTTATTAAATAATAGACTTTATGTTAGCTCATTTTGGATAAGGATAAGTATCTTGATATACATACAAAAAAATTAATTAACTTTTTTTTTTCTTTGGCCCAATTATCGATTAGAAGATTTAGCGTGTATGAATCGTTATTGGTTTGATACCAATAATGGCAGCCGTTTCAGTATGTCAAGGATACGTATGTATCCACGATCAAGAATTAGTTGATGGTACATTTCCTATATATTACAAAGACGCTAGATACGGTATGATATATGAAAGCAAACAGATACAAAACTGGGTTGTGTTATATTAGATTCTGGTACATGAATACCGATTCAATGACCTTATAAATGAAATTTAGGAAGAAATTCGCAGAATCTTCTTATCGTAACTCAAAAAATTTCTCTTTTGTGGGTACAGAAATGTACCATCTTTTTGTATCCATATAAAAAATGGCAACTTAACTGGATTCATTATTAAGTGATACAAAAAGAGGTATATGAAATAATTTAGATTATTGTGTATACCAAAGTAATATAACTGACATTATTATTACTGATTAGTAAAAAATCCAAAATCCATATCTATAAAAAAGAAACTAAAAAGAAATAGCGGAGAATAAGTCTTTTTATGATAAAAAAACCATTCATCTCAGTTGTTTTTGCAAAAAGAAAAAGAGGAAAATATGGGGTCTGTTGAATTTCAAGTATTCAATTTTACCATACCTTAAATATAATTTGCTTTCAGTCGGTCGATAAAGACCGCAAATGACGTTTGATAGGCCTTGGTGCAGGTGTTTGCCCTACATTACTGAAAAAGGCTAAGCATTTGCTGATACAAAATGAGGATTTGCGTGATACAAATATTGAGTTGGTCGGTAAAGTGGATGTACTCGCGAGAAAGATCTACAAAAAGTCAAGGATCCGTGAATGTATTGGCGGTAACTTTTAAATCTTACATATTATGTATAATTTATTTATACCAAAGTATGTCATATAGTTTATATTTTTATTATGCTTTGACATTATCCACATACAGAGCACGTCTCAGGGAGGAAGCTGCAGTACTTCACAGCCACCTTCCATTTCATTTCAGGCTCCTATATCTGTATGTAAATGTAAAACTTTTGTACCTACTTCGTTTAACATTTTTTTGTTGACAGCATTAATTAATTTTTAAATTTTTATGTATAGGCACTTAACTCTCATCTCAACAAAAAGTATATCTTGAATGGATTTAGTGAGGCTAAAGTTGCTCATGGCAAGGTAGCCATTGTCGACCCTGCAACTCCTATTAAAGTTGAAGCTTGTCGCTTATTTACAGGTACTTCCACTTTGAACTTGACTGGGTTCATGTCTCATATCAACTTATTTTTGATCACCCTTTCCTCAAGAACCACTCTATTCAGGTTTAAATTCTCCCCCATCTCTCTGAGTATCTATTAAGTCATTATGTTTTTAATGGGGTTTGGGGTTGTTTCAAATAAGACTAAATTATCTTTCAGAAGGCATGTATGATGAAAACAAGAGTCTAGAGAGAAATCAATCTCAATCACATGAATGTGGCATTAAGTAGAAGGTGTTTGAGGGAACTATTCCCATTAGAAGAACAAAGAAAGCTGATGTATTAAGAGCAAGTTTAATGAATTGATTTGTGAGGAAGAAATTTAGAGCCATCCCTAATCCAAGGTATGCTTATCCTGACCTTGTCAATGAGAGTGGTCATCATGTACAAAGCTGGATAAAAGAATGAAGTCTTTTTTATTTGTTCTAGTTTTCTTGTTGTTCTTCTCTTAGGTTAAATTTGATATATAGTTGAATTAAATTTAGTTACATCAGTTTTTCTGATGCTCCCATACCTATATCACTTCTTTCTTTTTTTATGAATCTAAACCGTCCTTTGTAGGTCACATCTAGAAAGTAATCCTATCTCACTATAGTACATTAAATCTTATAGCCCGTAACATTCCACACATCTTGCACATGTATCTTGTCTATGTTATTAAGCTTTCTACAATTAGAATTATTTAACACAGTTGTCCTTTTGAAGAAAAAATATATGAAAGGTATATTTGGATCCACATTAGCCAATAGAGAATAGAGACTTAAGGAATTGGTATCAAAAGTGGTATATAACTTTTGAGTGAAAAGCTCCCGCGAACTGTCTTTTCATGTCCGCTTGATTGGTCATACTATACTTCTTATTCCCACAGAATGGACCAGCAACGATTACATTTGTCGTTGTAATATCATATTTGCTTGCAACATAGATCCAGTTATACAAAACCAACTTTAAAGTAATAGTACCCAAATATGTATACGAACACAAATAACGTCAGAAAATATGTTAAGGTTCTTTCTTACTTGAAATATGACACTGTACAAAATTTGAATGGAACCCACTGAAAACCTTGAATATACGGTTAATGGTTATATAGGTACTTCCATGTATATGTTCCTGTAGTCTAGAGTGGCCTACCTCAGTATATATTTATAGACATGTTAATGAGCGGCAAAATGATGTTAATTTGTGTAATTGTTTATTATGAATATGCAGATTTTATGTAGCAGAGGTTCTCCTATCCATGGAGTACCTTCAATACTCGGGTTATTTGCCGTGATCTCAAGCCAAAAAATGTCCTTGTAAGGGAGATGGGTACATAATGATCTCTGACTTCGATCTCTCCCTTTGATACAGCGTTAGCCCGACTCTTGTCAAGTCTTCCAGCTTCAAGTCCGATTCCTGCGGAAGAATGCCGCTTATTGTATTCAACCATCTTGCATTGAACCAACTTCTTGTATTCAGCCATCCTGTGTGGGCCCCACAACCTGCTTCTCCCTCGTTTCTTCTCGAGCAAATCCAAAAGTAACGTAAAACTAAAAACGACATAGGAAACCAAGTTCGCCCGTTGCCAGAGATCATGGCTGAGCCCACAGAAGCTTTATTTGAAATGTAAGTATGGGAAGAGTTGTTTGACTATTATGTATACATCTGGATATCACTCAAAGGAGATGCTTCTAAATGTCTCTGGTTCTGAGATATGTAAAGTGGCACATAACTGCCTCCGATAATGTTTCAAAGTGCTGGTGGATGATCAATCTCAGTATCTAATGATGCATTACAACGTGCAAAAAGTCTTCTTGGTGATAGGGAGTTAGACAGTTCAGTGAATAAGGGATGTTCTGAGATATGCAAGTCACAAAAGCGGATTTCATGCATTCTGTAGGATTTAAAGTGTATTCAAAGGTATGGTGTGGCTTTTTGCTAGACTTTGTGCATGTATCCCCTTACCTTTTATTTTATTCTTATACATTATATTGCCTATGGTTGTATCTGAAGTAGCTACTGTTCTTACTACCTGCAACTCTTTATGCTAACTCTAGGATGATCAAAAGGATGTTTAGGTAAAATATTCTTATCATTAACACTTGAACTATATGTTGTATGACTAGATCATCTATTATAATTGTCTATCATACTTTTAAAACGTGTGATTTTTCGGTGGTTGAAATTTAAGCACAAAGACAGTCAGAGATGCCTATATAATCCCCCTTATGTGTTGCAAGCCTACAAGTACATGAATGATATAAAGAAAATTTAAATTGAAGTTCTTTGTAAAGCTGCAAGTGCTTTGTAAAGCTGCATCTAAGACATCTATTGTCATATTCCAGCCACAATAACTATAGCTCCAGCACTGGAACTTGAACCACCACTGCTACCACGGCCAGCAGCAGTGACATTTCCATTCATCCATGGGCAGAAAAGGTTGTGATACTTAATGGATCAAACTCCGCAGCTTCTTCACAGTTACTTTCTCCAATGGGTGCCCCTGCGGACACATAATCAAATTCTCATTGATTGTTATAGAGGAGGCCTTGACAACCTGAGTGCCTCCTCTTTGGAAGCTTCATAACCAGAATATACCATTGCATTACATGAAAGAGAAGGATGGGAAGTGTTGTCCTGGTGAGTATGGCTATGACTTATCTTCTTACCAATGTTGGGGAGTAGCATATGCAGAATATCCTTCGAGCATGCAGGTTCAATTTCATTAAATTTGTAAGTTTTCAATTATCACTTGTTTCATAAGTTTGTCCTGAATTTTTCCATTGTTAATTACGTAGAGTATGACCTAATAATTGCACTACGAGAGCGAACCGTTTGAATCCAGAAAGAACTCAAAAAGCTGTCATGTACCAAATGGGTAGTCACTTCTAAATGTATATATGTTTGATTCATATACACGCCACTTTGAGATTTGCTTCATGAGGGATTTAAGTCAATATGTTTTTTTGGTAAATTGTGAGTTACTGCGACATCTATAAAATCATCGCTTCAATATCATAATTTACCATAACACATCTATAACAAAAGAAGAAGAAAAAAGATCCCCATAAAAGTGTTACTTAGTCATTATGCTAGTTATACGCCAGTTATTCAACACATTAATAGTCTACATTCAAGAAAAAAAATGAGGCTGTAAACACTTTCTTTCTATTTTGCGTTCTATTTCAGGTGCATATTCTCTTCAAGTGAGCTAAACTAAAGCAAGACAAGAATTATGACTATTGCCTTATTGTCTCTGTGCACCTCAAGTCTAATCACGGTCGAGAAGAAATTATAGTCAAAGTTAGCTCATACAGCTCAAAGCTTTAAATTTATTTATTTATCTCGAAAATAACCAACAGATATGGGGGTATGCTTAGTGTAGTAGCGGTGAGCAAAGGTTCAACAAAGTCAAGCAAATCAGAAAAGAAAATTACATTGAGTCTTTGAAGATGAAGAAGAAGAAGAAGAAGAAGAAGAAGAACGAAGGAGAAAAGGCAAGTGATCTTGTTTGGACCAGGATACTTGGTACAACTTAGTGCAATTGTATAATTAATTCTATCATGCAGAGTATGGTTAGGATGCATCATCACGATAGTGCATTTTATGCTGTGTAATAATTCTATCATGTAGAGTATGGTTAGGATGCATTTCATGTAGACTATTATTCTATCTTGTTTTTACTGCTGCACAAAAATCTTATTGTGTTATGTTTTTCCTGATGAATACAGATAGGTTCTGCTTTCGAATACATAAACCAGGACCTGTGTTTTGAGTACTGAGTAGTGAGTCCAGATAGTGCATTTTATGCTATGCTAGGATTCTTTGCCTTTACGGAATTCTACATCTGTAAGTTTCTCTCGTAATTATATGTCCTGTTCTATTGAACATTTCTGATGATTTTGTATATCACATAGATTGTCTGATATGATGATCAAATCCGTAAGAATCGTTTACGTCTTTGGACTAATTTTTATTCTGTTATCTGAACTGAATTGTGGTACATGTATTCCTCAATGCAAAGGTGCAACATAATTCAAGGTACATAACATTTTTCATTAACAGACATTACATTAGTCCCAGGCTTACTTTTGAAAGTACAACTGATTTTTCTGTGAGTATATCCTGAGGGCTTCAGGTCTTTGCTCAATGCAGAAGGTAAACATAAAATGATTCTCAACTCTGCTGGTACGATGATGACAGTTTATGCTCTCAAGTTCATAGCAGGAACCGTTTCAAACCAATGAAATCATTCATAAAGCATCTAGGAGAATTAGTCGTAAGTCAGAATTCTTCATGTATGTAACACCTGCGTATCCTCTCAGGTAATAACTTCCTGAACTCATTCATATCAGAAGATTTTGCTTTTCTCACTCACTCACTCGTTGGGTTCTTCCTGATCTGGTATCACTGCTGATTATTATGTAGGAATAAGACTGCCAAACCCGGAAGTAGATTTCATTACCCTGTCTAATTTTGATTCAACGGTCACAACTTTGAATAAGGGAATCAAAATGGAAGAAAAAGTAGAACTGTTGTCTTCGCGAACAGTTGGCCATTAAGCTACTATAACTTCACCTCTTCCCAATTCCGCAATAAACCAATCCTGTTATTTTAAGTTTGCCATTGATTATTCAGGTGCAGGACCCTGAAGGTCTACTTTCGAAAACCCCTGAGATCTATTTCTGAAAACTTAGGAATAACCTACTTCGATGCCTGAGCTAATAGATTTTCACCCTCTCTTTATTTCTCTCAAGAACTGCCATTAATGCCTCAAGCTTCAAGCATTTCTCGAATCATCAGCGAACTCAATGATTCTGAGTTGGAATCCGATTCTAGGGCACAACATTGGACGGGTCAACTGGAGTATTATTTGATTTGCAATAGTTTTAAAACTACAATGGTTGTCCTAAAACTATAGATCAACGACATATTCATTCAAACGTTCAAATAACAGATATGGATTGGTATAAAGTTGTCTCATTCAATATTCTTTTTTCATTATTTCTTGAATAATACCAAATATGATTGCTATTGCTAGATCTCACGCTAGTACTCTACGGATGCCGGAATTGCAAGGAATAAGGCTTATGTTCTTTTTGATTATCGCATGCAATTCACCTATAGAGCAAGTGTACTTGAATACTCAAACAATTACGAATGAATGAAATTAGTTTTTATGAATTCATTATTTTGTTAATATATTATTACTATATTGTCAATTGTAGCAGTAGGAATATCATGGTTTTTTGCTTATTCTATATCAAACTTCAACTTTTTATAATTAAAGATACAATGCAAATTTAATGGCAAGATTATTCTTTTTATCCTATACAGCCGTGTGTGTAAACATATATTATATATATTTTTCCTCGTATAAATATTTTTGGCGATGAGTATTATCCGTGCGAAAACTGTTGTTTCGTAAACTCAATGCCGACAAAATTTTATTATTGCAAAAGCCAAAATTCAAAAGAAGAAATGACGAACAAATTTTTGTCGGCGACAAATAAACACATGTCACAATAGATAGTGACGGATAATTTTTTGTGACAAACGATTCTCTTAGATGACAACTTACAACTGTCACAAAAGGCAGTGTCCCAAAATGTTTAGCAACATAATTTGCCATCGTGAATAAGCAAGAAATAGTGACATAAAATACTTGTCTCGAAAATTAGGGTGTAACAATGGTTTTTACTGTCGCCAAACTTTTTTTGATACATCAATTGCGGCAGCGGTCCGACGATCTTGCCCGTCACTAAATGGTTTTTGTGACATGTAAAATCCGTCACCGAAACCCATTTTTTGTTGTGGGTACTTTACAGATAACAAACATTTCAGGTACTTTACAAAAAAATAAAAGTCTTTCAGGTACTTTGAAACTACAAATCCTTCAGTTCATCTGACTTCAGTGATATTTAACTCAAAGAATCTTCTGAAGCAAAGCAGGTATTGGAAAATACTGAACATCCTCCTTCTCATGACTTGGTCGAAGTCTAGACATCGAGTCGAGCTTCAAATGGAAACTATGAAAGAGAAGGAGTTTGTGCTTGAACCAACACTCTTCAAACAGAGGTCTTATAAGAGCCAAAGAAACGATGATGATGCAAACACAAACTTCCATTCTCCATCTCCCTTCTCCACTATCGCCATCGCTTCCTTATAACCACCATCATCAAAGAGTTGGTAGAGATGAAGAGGGCCCAACCTTAGCATCCAATCCTACGCAAGACATCGGCAAACCGTCCCATAGGTACGCCAACTCTCGCATCTGTCTCCTCAACCTTGTCTTCCGCAGGATGCAGAGACACCTCCAACATTGCTCGCCTGTTAAGATAAGTAATGAAATCTCCACATACAATAAAATCTTCCTCAGCTTCAGCCGCTTCTTCTCTCGAAATACCTCGATACATCAATGGAACGGGAACGGGGGTGAAAATCTCTAAGGACTGATCTCTAAAATATCTCAATTTCAACTTTTGCATCTCAACAGATATTCTCTCTTCGTAAACTATTCTCCGGGTCTTACCATTGTCAATCTAGACTTCCAGAGATTTTGCAAACAAACAGCGTACTTTGCCACAATCCTCGATACAGATACTATTTATATAACCCTAATATTTAATGTGTAGGTACGTTCCCAAGCTTCATCATTCAAAATAGATAAAACTCTTAAACCCCAAGTGTCGCGTACATCAATATTCTTATCATTATTCAATGCACAAACATCCCCCCATAAAAATATATATTTTTCCATACAGTCAAATCCACATTAATAATTCCTTCATTTTCAAACTTCCAAAACCTATATACCCATATAACTGTAAATTCATTCTCAACCAAATCCACTCGTGACTTCGGTTGTGAGGGGCGATTGTAGGAACCTATCCCTGGATCTAACCCAATTCAAACTATTTTTAGTTTGAACTACCTCCATATCAGACTCACGCATTCTACATGTATATAAATAGTCATCAATGACACCTACACCGCGAACTGATGAAGAACATGGGTCGAGAACACATAAAAGCATGAACAAGTGAAAGAACATATGTCTATTACAAACTCAATAGTTACTCAATCAAGCACACTTACCACGTTGTTCGGAGCATGATAGAGGCTGCGGACAAGGTCTATATAAAGAAAAAGTTCCATAGAGACAATGACCAAAAAATATATGAGAAATTACCAAGTAAACTATATTTCCTAGATTCTCAAAATACCAAACTTCTTATTTATAAGATCAAGTTTTTAGTTGGGATATTACTTATAATAAGATATCAACCTCAAGCAATAAAAGTCATTATTACAAAAACCTTCAACTCGAGGTCGTGGTTTTTTACTTTCAGAGGTTTTCAACGCTAAATCACATGTTTCATTTCTTATTTATCATTATTTTTGTCCAATGAACATGGTGTAAGAGCTAATTCCGAGCCATCTCGAGCTTATGGAATTAGGCCATTACAATTTTTGCTTGGCTATTGCCTTGTGGGTAGTACGGATTTGATGGTGAGTGGATGCTATTATGTTTTTTGAGAAAAGCTACGACTTTTTCTACAACGAATTGAGGCCCGTTATCGATACAATTAGTGACCTTGTGATGATGTGCTCCCAGATAAAAGAGATAACCTCTTCATCTCTAGTTTGACAGAGTGGAACTGCTTCTACTATTTTGTAAAATAATTTATATCTACGAGTAGGTATCATCGGTTACCTAGATATTAGGAAATTCCCCGACGAGATCGAGCGCCCACCGCTTGAATGGCCAGAACACCTTGCTTGTATGTAGTTCGAGCGCAGGGGTGCGGATCATGTGTCTAATGTCGTTTGACATGTATCACATTTGCGTAAGTACTCTTCTGCTTGTTTGCGCATGCCTGGCAGAATACTCCTTGTATAATGGCTCTATTAGCAAGCGATCGACCTGCGGCATGGGTTGCCACAAGTCCCTTTATGTAAATCTCTGAGCATTTCGTCTGTTTTCTTTCGGAGAGGTACTTGAGGTAAGTCCCCATATGAATGGCGATATAAAAAACTATTTGATTATGTAACGCTTTAAGTTTTGATCAACTTTCAGCATTCTTTTGGATATGTTGGAAGGGTCCTTTGCATTCGTTGTCGGTGCCAAGGTAGCAAGGAAGGACTTTTGCCAACGTTGTCTCCTCCCTATCGCCCCCATTATTGATCATGCATATATAATACGATCAATGCATGAGGTTGATAACACTTTGTTAGAGATATCTACTTCTGTACCAGGACCTCGGCTAGATAAGCTAAGAAATAGGCATTTTTATTTTTACCTCAAGGAAGATAATCGAGAGTTGCTTTCGCAAATTGGCTCATACTATCTGTAACGAGGGATACATATTCGATCATCTTTTTATTCTTCTTATATTGCTCAGAGTAATGGTGGACGATAAGTAGAGAAACTGTGTAGATAAGAGCTCTGGGATACCAAGCTCAAGTGCGAGGTCGAGTCCGTAAACGAGAGCTTCGTATTCGGTGATATTGTTGGAGGGTTCAAAATCCAAGTGGATTGATTTCTCAATTCTGTCGTTGGAAGGGGTAATCAATAGGATTCCAATTCCTGACCTTGCGGATCCAGCTGAACTATTTGTAAGAAGTTTCTGCCCTTTCCTTATAACCCATTCAGCTACTCGTCAAATACTTTGATGGGTGGATCTTCTATAATTCTTTTGCAAGGTCAGGATCGTGGTCTTTATAGTAGCCTACTCGTAGTCTTCCAACACCAGTCGAATACTCGAAGGCTATATCAAAGCCTACCTAGAGACTCGAAGCCCAGCAAGACAATAACTAAGTCTATGAAGCCTTCAAGACTAGTCGAACA